>VWPU01021124.1:0-22416 GCA_013398955.1 Callaeas wilsoni
CAAAAGAACTCAAACCCCTACACGATACAACATAATCACAAGCAGCATTTTGTGCATAATTCAATAGTTTTCCTAGTTTAGGAGCTAAAATAAAAAGTATTGAATGGAAATGTAATTTCCAGTTTCCCTTTTGGGATCTCTGTGTTCAATTATTGACAACCAAAATAGTGATTCAATCACTTTCAAAACTAATTATTCCTAAATTATCCATTAGCTGTTCCAACTTTTTTAATTAAAGTAAACAGCAAGCAGCTGTTCTTCCACAGTCACTACCTGCTTCTTGTAACTGAAGCCCTTTCATTTTCTATCTTGATGGAAATTAAAATACACTTTTGCTAATTCTATCCAATTATTTTTACTCTCTAGTATACAGAATTCCATTAAATTTCAAGGATCTGTGAAGACAAATGAAGGTGTACACAGAATAAGGCTGTGCATGTATTTAAAAAAAATAGGAGTTCATAAAATCTGAAATTATATCAACAGAATCAAAGTAGTTATTAGAGAGAGATCATAAAATTTAAAATGTCAATGTCTCCATTAGGTTAAAGCAAAAAAAGAAGACAGGTCTTTAAAATACACATCATCTGCTGCTCAGCTTTATAAAAAAGATTTCGTTCTTATTTCTTTGGAGAATTCACTGTGACTATAGAATGAAGGGAGAGAAAGAAGTTTCTTATGACCCTTAGAGGTTTTGAGAATGTCGCATGCAGAACGGTATGATGTATTTTTAGTAAACTTCATGAAATTTAATGAGAAAATTTCAAGCATTGAAGTAATATTTAATTGAGATAAAAATAAGTGGTGCTAAATTCTACCCCTTCCTAAACAGCAGATAAGAGTCTTTTTATTGTCTTATAATCACCTCCTATTATTTTGAAAGAACAGGCATGTACTTTTTAAAAAATTATTTCAGAAATTACTCTTGTTCTTTAAGACTTTTTTTGCCTTTTTTTTTTTAAACTTAGCATTGTAAACACTGTTCTGTCCAGAGCTTTTGATGACTTTTAGGCGTGGGGGGGGGGGCAGTTTTTTGGTTTGGTATGGGGGTTTTTTTGGAGTGTGTGGACAGATTGGAGACTGCCAAGGCAGGAGATACAGAGACAGGCAGAATAAGCAGAGAGAGCACCAAACAATTCCACTGAGAGTTTGGATGTGTGTATCACTTCCTCAGTTCTTAGGAAAATATATGCTGACAGATGTTCATGCTGTGTTCACTTAAAATATTGCAGACATGATTTCAACAGTAGTGACAATTATTTCCTAAAATTTCATAGAATGTGGAAAAAAAAGCCCTGTTGGCTAAAAGTAGCATTTTCTGCTGACATTAGAATGAATCCTTATTCATAGAGAATATAGAATTCAAAAATAAAACCTTCACATCAGAAATTACTTCAGGAAAAAATGTGCCATGTAGTTCTCTCATATATAGCACTGAACTTGTTTTCCCCCCCTATCCTATCACCAAGGATTTCTCAGTCTATTTCATCTCCAGGATTCACATTTCTATACTGTAAAGCACTGAGTGCTGGGAGAAGCAGGAATACTCCACTCTGAACAAAAAATGCAGGGTTATTTTATGCATCTAAGGAAATCTGAATTATTTCCTCTGCCTCCCTCCTGTTCTCCCCCTCAAGTTTCAACCACCAGATTGCCCTGCCCTCTCCCTTTTCTGCATCTTTCCTGTCTTATTGACAGTCAATCACGTCTAAACGACAAACAAATGGCTAGCATATTGAATCACACCTATATCACCCATTCAAAGTTGATTTGACTCTGGGTTTGTACTTGCACACTGTTATATAGGTCTGAGTACTCTCTAGAATCCTGCATCTCAGGCCAGCATGCCAAACTGACATGTGAGCTGAGTACTTTTGAAAAGCAAGTTTAGAAAGCTACTCTGAAGCTGTTAACTGCTGTTTCCTAAAACCAGGAAAATGGAGAATAACTCCTGTTAGCTGAGGTCAGACTAAGGTGAGATAAAACAACATTTCTTATCAGCTGATATTGCCACCCCTGCTGCAGACCTGGCTTTCATTTCTGCTTCTCTCAAGAACAGGCAAGCACAAGATTTTTGGGGAAAAGTGCTGTTATTTCCCACCTCTCCACTAAAATCAAAGCACAGATGCAGTGGCACCTACCACTCACCCCTGCTCCTGGGAGGAGAACCCTTTCCAGGACAATACCTTCAAAAAGTCTGAATATACATTAACACTCAAGCATTTTAATTATAGTTTAAGCACGAAACCCATTAATGCATGTGAGGTTTCCTAAATTCTGACTTTGCTGGCAGGTCAAAAAGGTGAAGGGGTTGTGATGTTGGCAATGGCTCCAGTCAGTGCTCCATCAAAACGATATAGCATACTTCTTCCTCTTTTGTTGGTCAAAGGAAGAAATAAATCAATGTTTCTCTGCTTTCCCTATAATGACACCACACAAAATAGATGGGTAGTGGAAAGTGCCATCAAATTCCCCCTGTCACAAAGGCTCAAGGAGTAACACGAAGAGCAAAACACGGGAAACCCCTAATGCACCTAAATATATTCCCATGTGGAAAGAGCAAGGATAAAAGGCTATGGTCCACTGAACAGGATGCTGATCAAGGAATAGAAGACTTTTGATTCCCTCTCTAGCTTCACTGCTAATCCAGTCTGCACTCATGTGACCTTAAAGCCTCATGACTCAGAATTCCTATATGGGCAATAACTGCAGTAACCTTTTACAGATAGCTTCTCTGGCACCAGATTGAAATCCAAAATTTTTACACCCATTTGTTTAAAGCTAGGTTATCTTCTAAGACTTAAACTGAGCAGAATTTAGTAGGAAAGAAACCACTTTCAATTTTTACTGTGGTTTGCAGGAACAGAATGTCAGTCTCCACCAAATACTGTGTCTCACTCAACTAGCAAAATGCAAAACTAGGAGGCAAGGTTTACCTGTCCAAAGTTTTCATTTCAACCTCTATGATCTTAAACAGAAAAACTATAGGGTTTTTTTTCCCATTTTTCTTTAAAATGTTAAATCATAGTATTTCAAATTTGGATCAAGTGAAACCAATTAATCCTTTAACTTATATCAATGATGTTCAATAGCACATCATCATCTCTAGAAATTTTTCACTAAACTTACAATGTCTCTCCTAAATTTGCAACAGGTGTACTGAAACATCTAGTTTTATATACTGTTGAATAGAATTATTCAGTTTAATATTTACTGGAACCATGAGTTCAATTAAATACAAAAATCATATGAACAACAGAGTTTAACTGCCCAAATGAAATCTTTGATTTCTTTTTTTTTAATCAAATCCCTTGCAATGCATCTGTGTACACTTCATTGTTCTCATTTGCAATAGTAATATGTATTAAGGCTGCTGTTATGTCCTCTCTAAACATTTAAATTATAGCAAGTGCATTAGCAACTGACATATTACCCTTTAAAAGCTGCAAGAAATACCATTGCTTTTAACATGTACTCTTCCATATTTGTTAATGAAGCATAATTTGAAGTAAGTGCATGATGTCTACTGCATGACAGCAATGATTTTCCAAGGATGTGTGGATCATTTAATTTATAATTTGTTCTAAAACCAATGTGCTGATTTCTAGTGCTTGAAAAACACAGACAAGGAACACAAAAGACCTGCATTTTGCTACGAAAAGTGTACTAAGAGGCCTTCACTCTTCTGATGATGTCTATCATCTTGCAGGCACCAATTTCTAAATATTAATCACAGCAATAATAAAATACTTTATGCATATACAAAAAAATACTAAGCTATCTGGGGGGGTGGGAAATAAAAATCATGAGCAGTTCTAAATTGATTGTACATAGAGATTTCAAACCAACATTTCCAATAAATGATACTATTTATAAAAAACTGCAGAAGCAAGCATGTGACAAAAATGAGTTTGCTGATTCTGATACTTGTACTGATAAAGGAGGTCTAGTCATTAAGTGTTGAAAGAATATAATTTATGTTAAATCTGTAAGAACAAAGGGAAATGTAGAAATAGACTAATGGCCTTGTGCACAAAAGCTTTGGCTTAATGGACAAGAAACAAAAGTATCCATCTTACTGTTTTCTCAACTCAATCTTCTTTTTCACAGACAGTCTCATTATTTAAATAAATTCATCTGGATGATAAAAGTGCTGATTTTATTCCAGGCTGTTACTTTAGATACTCACCTGCTTAGTGACAGTGTACAGCACCTAAGAACATTACGGCAATCAAGAAACTCCATTACCTGAGCTGGGGACAGAAATGATGTCTTACACAGTGAAATGCCTAATGTTTCAGTGTACTCTTACTGCAAGGGAAGATTAATAAACATCATTGCACAGAGAAGCTGTAGCTTCCATCCTAAAGGATTTTGTTTTATGCATAGATCAAACGTATAGGCTGAGTTGCCAGCAACTTATTCTGAAAGCAAGCACAGCAAAGGCCCTATGAATCTCTAATGCCCACATATTATTAGAATACAAATTAGAGTAAGCTATCTTTTAAAGGGACAAAGTGTGACTCTCCTAGTTGAGACAGATCAACAAGAGATTTGAAAACAAATTTTTCCAGGCCTTTTTGAAACTTTGCAGAGTCAGTCCTTATCCTAGGAACTTTCAGTGGCTTTTAATATTGTATTAAACATTGTCTATCCATTTGCTTTCCATGCCTTCGTATTTCCCTTCCAAGCCTCTAAGACCTGTCTGTTCACTTCCTGTTCAACATCCCTTCTCTCCAACACTCCCATTTCTCTCATTCCTTTTTGGCCAACCTGCCTTTCAGGAGGTTCTTTCAGGTGAGTAGTGTCATTTGTTCTCAAGGAAAATGTAGTCTCAGTTCTGTCCATGAACTTGCAGGCAGTCTTTGAGTGGAGCCATGCTCATCTTTTCTGTATCAATCCATTTGGATTTTCACTTTTTTTAATATGCACTACTTTCCTCAGCTGTAGATAGTATGAATTTCTTGGCTTATCTCAATCTTCAGAAAAATTGTAGTTTTTAATGAAGGACAGAAGGATTCAGCACCTACTTAAATACATAGATTTATCAAAAAATACCACTGATAATAGAGATTTCAGTGAATCTCTTTTAAAAAAATTAAAATCTGTTTGACCTGATAAGATAGATTCAGTAAAACAATTTTTTTCTTTATCAAGCATATTCCTAAAATTTTGGGAAAGCCTGTTGAATATTTTTCCTTTTGCTTTTGAAAGAAACCAAGAAGTCACTTAAGTCATTTAATAGTTAAAATGTTAAACAATATCTGAAACAATCTCCAAGTGAAGGGAAAAAAGTTTATACACTTTTCAGATAGCACTTTATATTGTATCTTCTAAGCATTTAATGAAAGCTGCTTAATAATACAAATATCTACCTCAGATGGGCTTATTGAATATTACTAGTATTTGTGTAATGTTCTGAGGATGTGAGAGGCTCTGTAAAGGACAGCTATTACTGTTATGAATGACAGCTGTAGCACAGGGACTAGACACAGGGGACAAATACTGCCTAATAGATAACCCTCCAAAGAAATATTTCAAAACAATCATCAGCTTCTATGGTTGCCTGAGTGATTTTCAATCTGAGGAACTAACTTCAGTTCTATAAGATAACGCCAGTAGATGTGTTAAATTTAGCCTTTTAACCAGCCACTGAAATTATTTCTGTCTCTCAGTTTTACATAGTCTAAATCATTCCTCCGCTAAAATGTGCAATGAATGAAAGTTGGCTGCAGAAGTCAATTTATTCAGATACAAGCCTACATGTTATGAATTTATTTTATCACATAGGCATTTTAAGATATTGTATAACAGTACTTTTAATACATATCTATCATGCATCTCAAAAATTTACTAGAAGGTGATAATGAATGGGATGACAGGGTATTTATAGAGAAACAATACAGTTTAAACCAGGAGAGGAAAGGAGCTATACATTAAATCACGTTAACTATCTATCATCCACATCAACAAGGAATACATAAACTAAGCTACTGAAACCCATAGCAATATAGATAAAGGAAAACATTTTGCCTAAACACCCAGGATAGTAACAATGAGAACAATTTTCTAAGACGTCAGAGACAATATTAATGAAAGATTTGGCTGGCATATGTAGACTCCATAACATTTATGTCCCTTGGAGGTGACATTTATGTCTCCTATTGATGACTCGTTAAAATGATTAATGAGGGGACACACCAGAAGAGAGATTTGTCTTCTGTTTGGCATGAGATTTTGTACAGAATGTAACACTTGAAGATCCTAATATACTCAAATTCCATATCATCTAACAAATTTAAAAGTTAAAGAAATGCACTACAGTAATATTTTAACTTTTAAAGAAAAAATATAACAAATTTATTTAAAAAAATATTTTAAACAATTGGATAAAAGAGAAAAATATGGTTGGTACAGAGACTATTCAAATGCACTCATTTAGAAGCTGCTAGTAAATGAATATCAAGTTATGAATACAGTCTTGAAAGGGTAAACAGATAGATTATTAAAAGAGGACAGATTATTAAAAGAAAAGCTGATGAAAAGAATTGCCTATGAGAATAACTGACTAAGAATTAATGTATCAGACAAAAGTCTATGACAATAAATTCATAGCAAAACAAAATAAACTGAAAAAGTAATAAAAAAATGAAAAAATCAACTATCTATTTATTGCTAAGGAAAGAGGCCACAGAGGTAGTCTTACAAAAAATTTGACTTGTCCCTTAAGAGAGATCAGCGAGTCAAATATCATGTTAGAAAGAAATAAAGAACAAAACACAAAACCAGTACCCTGCCATGCCGTAAACTCAGAATTAGTACCTATGACAAATACTGTGCCTGGTCTTGACTGCCACATCTCAGCAAAGTTATAATAAAAACATTGAAAGTACATAGGTGGCAGGGAGGAAGACAAAAACAAAAGAGCTTCTTTACAAGAATCAAATTGGTAACAACTCTCCTGCTGGAAGGGAGACTCCTGGTGGGAGATATGATAAATTATTATAAAATCATGAACTAAACTAAAATACCTACCTTCCATTTTCTCACAGTGCGAGATTAAAAAAAAATCTATAAATTATCATACAAGTTGGAGGTTCTTTAAATTAAAATTATTTTCATCTAACATGCTCAACATGCAGCGGAAGTGTAGAACCACATTACCATACAAACTTGCATAAGTCATTGGTATAAAGGAAAAGGTAGAAAAGAATTCAGAAGTTAAATTGACAAATCCATTGTGAAAAGCCTGTGAACACAGTCTCTGGTACACAGCTCACTGCTGGAAGCCAGCAGGATGTTCTAGGGGACTCAGGATAAGTTCGATCAATTCATATACTTAACTGGTCCCTGGAAAAAAGACAATATGGGCTGAAAAAGACTTTTTAATCCTTCCTAGTACTGAAAAGAGTGAAGAATATCAAAGTATTTCACAGGCCTGATCCTTGAGGAGATGACATCTCTTCAAATTCTTCTTAAGTTCTGGAGAGAAAATGGATGTCACCAGTTTGCTGCTCCTCCAGATGGATCATACGTGTTGTTTACAAAATTCACAACTCAGATGCGCAAAATATAATTTTCCCCAGCAGTTAAAATAATTGTGAAACTTGGCAGCAATACAAGTACTTTCTTCTGAACTTATTTTCTAATAAATTAGTACAAAACAACATGTGCACTAAACAGTAGCACAGCTGCAATACTAGTAACAGGGCAAAACCTGGCATACAATTTTTCACTGTAAGAAAAAAAAGGGAATCAAGTAGCACAAACGCTGTCCTCAAGTTAATGAAACACTGAAGGATAGTTGTTATAGTAATAAATAGCATAGCATGCTGTGCAAAACAGGTAGAATCAACTAGTTATTTTATACCATCATAATTGTTTGATTCAAAATTTAAAAAATCAAGCTATATAACACCTTATTTGGGTCTACTTTAGATCACAATCCATTATGTGAGACTAAAGGAAACTAGAAGGTCTTTCTTAAGTCAATGGCTTAGAAAATCATTATGAAACTCTGCTATAAAATAGATTTTCTGCTGTTGGGTATTGAAGCTTCTCAGGAGACTATGGCTTTCTTAAAGTATGTGATTTTACTGAAGTCTTATGAAATACTGTATGAAATAACAGTAATTGTAGATTTGAATATTGCTTTTCTTAGCAAACTACAGCTAAAATTTCAACAGAGGTATTCAGATTTATCTTGCAGGAAATTAGAGACAATGTGATACTGTACTTTCCACCTTTCAAGCTGTCAGAGAAAATACCATGTTAGAGAAATCTAAATACTACACTGAGAAAAAAAAGCATATTTCTCACTTATGTGATCTATTTATTCCCTTTATTGTTATACTACTATAATTATTCCATTAGACCCTTTATTATCCAGTTTTCTGCCCTATCATGGTTTTACATATATTTGGAGAAATTTGTAATGAGTTACGTTGCTATTCATTAGGAGAGCCCGTTGTAAGAAAATCAATGCAAAACTATTTGAAGACTGTTATAATTATTTATTAGATAAAGATGTGTTTCTTTGAAGATAATTAAGAGAAAAAATTTCAGTTCCCATTTTCCTCTTTCCCTGCTACATTTTTTCTCTTTCTGTATTATCTTGCATCAGAAATCCTAACTAATAGACTCTCATCCCTGAATATATTGTTAAGTTTCCCATTCATTTTAATCTTCATTATTTTCATGCTGCTTCTCAACCACTGATCCTCCTAAAGTAATTATTTCCATGTTTTGTTTGATTTTTTTAGCTGGCCTTGTGTGTCACGTGCTTTCAAGAAGCCCTTTTATGTGGCAATATCTAAGCAGTGTGATCACACAGCTGCAGTCTTTCCCAGACGTGAAGGTCATTTACCCAATAAACACCATCCTTCCGCCTCAGAACGGCGGTGTCTCAGCTCAGAATTCAAACAGCCCACTTCTTGCCCTCCTCCAAGTTCTCTGCTCTAGTCTGCTTCTCGAGGCTTTGCAAATCGCAGTCCATATCCACCCATCTTTGTGCAGTTGTCCAAGTCGTTCTCTCACCCCCCAGGTTCCAACCTCATCTCCTGTTCTGAAGATTAAAGAAACCTAGGCACAACAAATACTTTCTAAAACTCTGCCTAAGTGGCAACCAAAAAAAAAGAGATGTGAGAGCTTCACAAATAATGATGCCTAGTTTATTTATTTATTTGCAACTTGCATTGTACTGTACATATTTCACTTAGCTTTAGAAGTTTCTGTTAAACCATAGAGGTTTGTTGTGCTGTGTGTGATTTTGACCACTTGTGAGCACCATCTGGAATTTAAAGAAAAACAATAGGGATATCAAAAAATATTCAAGAATACAGATATTCAAAACATAAACAACCTGCAACATCAGTGAAAAAAATTGACACTATTAATGCTGCCAGGAAGCAACCATTGCCCAGTCACATTAGAAGCTTATCCAATAGTTTGAAAGTGGACTGTCAAGAGTGGGGTGAAACACACAAAATGGATAAAAGAAACTTTACCAGTAGCAACCTGGAATGAGAATACTTTTCTGCAAAGCAGTATGTAGCATGCAAAGATTTATTTGCAAACTCACATTTTAAAGTGCTGCAGTGAGGTGGATTTTTTTCAGGTTATCTTTTCCTAGTTTAACAAATCATTATTTAGCCATGGAACCCTCTCTTTTTTATGTAAATAAAATGGGCAGATCGACGTTAAAGCTTTAGCCTAAATTACTTTGAAGTCCGTACGTCTAAAACAAATTTGTAATTTATAAGAAAAAAATATTTGTTGACTATTAGGGATGGGAAGAGACACACAAAAGCAACATACAAACCACTCCTCTTAGTTATTTGTGCAAAAGATTTGCGGATTCTACTGTGCCAAGGATGTTGCATGAAACTACTCCTAATTGGCATACTATTTTAAAAACAAGAACAACAAAACATTAATTTATTGTGCATTCATTTATTATCATGACAGAAGACACCAACATTATACATCTCCTCTGGTATTTAAAAGTTATATGAAGTAGATTTTCTATACAGTGAAAGTGATTTATTGTCCTGCTGGGTAAAACAAACTGCAATAAACACATACAAAAAGACCAGAGGAGTTGAATTTCCCTACTTTGGGAGATGGCATTTCTCAGCATGGAAAACAGATTACTTGAACAGTCTAATTTTATATATTTTCTCCTACCTTCTTAGTGACTGAAAATTTAATTTATTCTACTTTTCTTCCAATTCTTTCTTGATACCTTTGAATATTCCTCTATGTGATTGTACATACCATATACTAGTCCTCCAAGAACAAGAAGTCCTCTGTGGGGCTACTGGCTGAATGAAGATTATCAAATTCAGTGCAATAAGTAGAACAGGAAAATACAACCCTGTTTATGGCAGATGAGGGAAGGGAATTATTTCTCCTTCCTTATTAAAGTATGAAATAAATTTCTACCGATGTCATAGTCCTCAGCATTACACACAGAAATTATGTTAAGCCTAGTCCTGATGTAGAACAAGAGTGACAAATGCTTCATTTTTGCCTTTCACGTGGAAAGATGAAAGTTGAGTGCTCTAGAAACACTATTTTTGAACCTATAGTTTTCACCTTAAAAGTAAACACATAGAGACCTAAAAGAAACAGTCACTACTATCAGCCTGCTGGGGAACAAAGTATTTTCCAGTCTGATCACCATCAAAGTGGCAGTAATTATGGTTTCATGTCAGATAACAAAAAGAAAAGCAACTTTTACAGTTTGGTAAGCAAGAAATGCAAGGCTAGACTGGATAGCTATCAATATTGCTGAAAATTATTTAATATTACACTGGATCACAGCCTCTGAACAGAAATTAAAAATATAATTTTCTTGTGATAAAATGTAATTCTGTGATTTATATGCAAGAGTGGTGCATTAGAAACAACCAGCATATGTCTTTTAGTCATCTCAGTACTCTTAAAGCATCTGCCTGCCCTTTTTTTTTTTTTTTTTTTTTTGGAATACAGCTTAGGAAAGACATGGAATAATTTGAGACAGTCCAAAAGAAGCAAACAGAAATGATAAGTGGTATACATATCTTGACCTACAACACAGATGATAATTAAGAATGTAAGAGGAGGTGTTAAAGAAGAAAATCATCCATTTTTGTATAGTCTGAAGACAAAATAAAAAGCAATGAGGTAAAATTCCAGGAAAGGAGATTTAAATTAGAAATCATGAAAATATCTTGAAGAGTGAGGACAGTGAAGTACAAGAACAGGTTGCTTAGGAAGGCTGTGCAATCTGCTAAAGGAAATTTTTTACAACCAGCCTTTAACAGTGGCACAATTATAGTATATACTGTCCTCATGCACAAAATGTATCCAAGGACAAGATAACGAGTTGTAGTGCTATTTATTACTCCAGTGATCAAATATACCTGTAAATATATCCCTAGAAGATGTATTTTCCTTGGGAAAAAATGCCACTGGAAAAAATTGTTTTCAGTTAACATAATGTATCCGGTTCTTATGCCTAGAGTTCAGACTAGACTAAGTAGAGAAGATTTGGGAATGATTCACAAGAATGATCAAAGCCATGTGAGGCATCTCTTCTAGAGGTATGAAGTAAATCTAACTTAGCAAACAAAAGAACAAAGAGTGACTTAGTCTCTCTACCACCACAAGAATGTAAATTTCAAAAGTAATGGGATCTTCAAAGCAGCAGACTAGGATATAAGGCCCTGTAACATCTAATGAACAAGGGCACAAATTTTTAACAATTAAACATCAAAATCGTTTACCAAGGACTATAATAGGACATATACATTTATAGAAACAGATATAAAAATTGTGCTGAAGTTTAACTACAAATTTAGACTCAGAACAAGAATTTTATATTGACCCATTGATATATGAACTTTCACTCAATGTCAGAGGTGCAAAATCAGCAGGCAAGAGCTGAGATGCTGAAGCATTCAAAGTACCTGGTGAACTGTGAATACAGAAAGAAACGTGACACACCGTATAGCGAACCTTATCCAGAAAGTGCATCTGGATTTAAAAGATGCAGAAGTATCTACGTCACCCTTGAAAGGGGGGACTGAAGCCTTGCAGCCCATGTAGAAAGTAGAAAACACGAGGGAGGTAATGCATGAGGAATTCAGTTGTCTAAACATGCTCAGTCTCGTTACGTCTTTTTGTTCAGTACATTTAATTCTGAGACATGTATGTTTTACCAGAAGGAGGCAGTGAGAATCTGGTATGATGGACCAAAATCTTAACAATGCTTCCTTAAGTAAGAATTAAAAAAAATAAGAAATAATTAAATAAGTAATTATGGATTCACTGCCCAGTGAGGTCACTGAAGGTTCAAAGTTTGAATTTAGTCACCTCCTAAAGAAGTCTGTAGTTGTGTTGAAACTTCCAGCTCCAAACGTATGGGGCTTTTATGATGATTTAGTTGATCTTAGATGACACCGAGTGTCTTCATTGAGGTAACATCACAAGGTTGAGTGCTAGTAATTAATTTTTAAAATCTTTTGGTGATATTTTTGTCATAGCCGTGGCGGAGGTAAATTAAGCTAGTACAGAAACTACCTAAAACACTTTCCAAAAACTGAATGACTGAGGACTCAAACTACATGTGTTCTGCTTCAGACTAACAACAAGAGTAATGAAGGAAAATACTGACAGAAAATACATATTTTTATAACACACTTATTTTAATTTCAGTAGCATGCACAGACTATAACCAAGGATTAAACCTGACTTATTCTACATAGTTTGCATGTACAGAACACAAAGATCATTCCTACTCGCTAAAATTTTAATGCTCACAGACCATCAGGCTTTTCTAATAAATAATGAATTACAAGTAAAGAAATAGAAGAGATTTTTCTTTGTGCTATTTTCTAATGCACTATTATGTAACTTAGTTCCTAGCACGTTGCTAACCACTCATAAAAGAAGGTCAGAATGTGTATTTGACCCCTGATTCCAATAGGCACACAAAGAATCAATCACTATGTATACAATAGATCATGTTTCATATATAATTTTTTTTTACATATTTTGCTATTTTCTTTTTTTCAGTACCAACTGGAGAACAGGTCACTTCCAATCCCACTAAGAAAAGCAAATACAGTGAACTACTATTTGCCTTTCTTTTCTTCTTCATCCATTTTTCAAGGGAGGCCGAGGCAAACTGTTGTTTCCAAGCATCTGCTGCTTTTACTCACAAATTAATGCAACAGAATTCTAGAAGGCCATCAAAATCTCAAGGTTAACTTCCTGAAAGCAGCAACTGAAATGCATCAGTGCTAACATTAAACCGTTCCTTTTATCTCCTTCTTTGTACTGCATTGTTTCTGCTTCGCATGATACCATAGTGCAAGATAGGTTATAAATTATTATCTTTGATTCAGTAATTTTTGTACTAGTTAAATGAGTCTTTGCTTTGTAGGTTTTTTTTTAAAGTGTGTACTAAAACATCCCTGAAACATAAAAGAAAATATCCATATAAATAGCGTGATGGCCAGTCGTGTCCATTAAAAAGCTTTCTACTCCCTAATACACCTTCAAGGTAGCAGAATTAATCACCTGTGCAGATTTCATACTACAGGTTTGTGTAAAGCAATGTCCTTGAATCAAGAGTAGATGCTGAAATGTGCCTCAGAACTTATTTGAACACTTTTGCAGCTATGTTAGCTTTTCATAGCATACCTGACCCTCTGTTGACTCCTGTGGATAAAAAGCCTTTTATAATGGTTTCTAATTTAGCAAAACAGAAAGCGTAACTTCTCATGATCTGCTACTTATTTGTAGGAAAATTGCAAAAATTATGAAATGGACTGAATTGTTTTTAATCAAGGGATATGACTATTCCATAAAACATGCTTGTTTTATCTCCAGTGACTTCTTAGAAGGAATTCAGTCCCACAGCAGAATTGTCAATCAACATCTATATTGCCTGCAGCATAATACTGTATCATTAAGCAGGACTAAGTATCTTTACAATAGAAAATCAGTAACTAAAAAATGATTTTCAATTCATCATCTATGCTGTGAACTGTATTTTAATTAACCTCTTGGCTCACATAAGCTGATTTTAAAACAGTAGGCAGAAAATGAATCCTACAATAAGTCTTAAAAGTGAACAGTCTCTATGTTTCATTACAGACAGCTGAGAAAGTTTTCTTCCCCAAAGAAAACAGTTCACAGCAAGATCAAGTAGTCTAAATATTTCCAAGTCAGTACCAACTGGCATGTCATCTCTTGACAGTATTGTTTTTTGAGAGTAAACCATAAACAGCTATACACCTGACTACTGCATCCGTTTTAGTAGAACAACCACAATGAAAAGGCAAAATCTGTGCTCCCAGTTAGTATTTTGCTACCAGCTTCCACACTCATCTATGTAATTACTTGTATTTTCCAATATCCTACATATATTTTCTTCTGAGCTGACCTGCAGTGCCACTGACGTCCCCATTCAGACCAATTTATTTTGCAGATCCTACAAGAAGTTAGCCAACTAAAACTGGTGTCTTATTCCACTTTTGGAAGTATCAATATACAAATGACAGTTATACAGGATAAAGCCATCAATGCCCATGACTACATCTCACTTCTAACACCACATTAAATCATGCTTGAGAAGCCCTCAGGATAGGCAGTATCTCTCTTCATCTGTTTTGAGAAGCACTTTCGTCCAATTAGGTGCTACAGTAATCAATTCTTATTTTTATTATTAAAGAAGCACTGTTAATAATCTGGTGTCAGAAGTTGTTGGTGTTTGTAATACTGAAAGCTGCAGTGTTTGATATTTTGCTAGCTTTGTCAGGGTTCCTCTTCTCTTTGTGATAAATCAGATGACAAGTTTATCTACAGTCTTGAGGCAACTACTAACGAGCTGCATGGAGCTCATCCTCTCTCATCCTATAAAATAATATGATCTTCAAGTTAATCAGATGCCTTCATGATGAAGACAGTTTTAACTGCATAATTATGGAAATTACTGCACTCACTTGGCAACTTTTCAGGCACTAATGCTTAGCTATACTGTACAAACAGGTTTTTTTTGTGAACTGATGCACTCATTAATGATTCACGGTCTCCATGATCTTTCTTCGCTACTCCAAATTCTATCAGTGTCCCAAAACAAGAACCCCAATACAGAAAACATTTTCGTAGGTAGAATACATCTCCAAGTGCAATAGAAAATGACTGAAAGAACAATACATACTCTATGCCTGTAATATGCTCCTAATGTTTAATGCACCTCAAGTATATCCACACAGACATATAGATGGAAAAAAATGTTGTTTTATAGAACAACACTGTAATAAAAACAGTAAAACACTTCCCATTCTAGCTTATGAGCTCAAACTAACTGGAATGGAAGACAGAAATACTTCAACACAAGCTTTTTTTTTTCTTTTCTTTATGAGGAATATCTTAGTTTCATAGTTCTTCCATTACAAGAAGTTCTCATTCCATCGTCTAATTTTACGTATTTCCTCTCATTCCTTTGTGACTGTTTCAATGCCAGCATCTTTAACAGTGCAGCCTAATTAGGCAGAATACACTGCTTTGTAGACTTCTGTCATCACAGCTGCACTACCATTATCAGCTCATGCAATACTTTTTGGTGGTTTAAGAAACTGCATACCTTCGGCTTACTTTGAGCCAATATTCATGATTAATATATGCAAGTATTTAAACTTGTTTACTGAGAAATAAGATAAGTATCTTTGCTTACCAGCAATCTTTAAATTTAAAAAAAAAAAATTAAAAATTTTATATTTGTTACCATTCACTTACTTATAGATTAATCATGTACCTAGTGGTCAAAATGAACATATAATCACTTTTGTATGACAGTTACATGTTTCAATGTGAAATTTACTAATGATTCATTTATTCCTAAAATAAAAGCTAGTAAAAAGTTGGAAGTGCAAGTATACTACATTATTTGATATTTTTACATTTTCATCCTGATGTTCCACCAAATTAAAAAAAGTCAAACTATTAATGATAGTACTGATTTGAAAAGTCAGCAGTTAAGTACATGGTCCCTTTAAACCTCAGAGTTTTGACTGGTGGTGGTAGTTGTTTTAACTCTGGAGAGGGTTATGGGTCCCTTACAAGACTAGAAGAACCCTTTTTCACCCTGCAGAGCTATCCTGACAACATTACAGAATCACTAGGTTGCTGTATTATGAGAAACTTAATTGGCACTCTAAAAAGGGGCTTCTTAAAACTACAAGAAGTACTGCAAACACACAGCAAGGGAAATCTATGCTTGTGTGCTTGCATTTTACCTGTAAACTGTCTTGCACCTCAACAAGAAGAGCACTTATTTCTTCTGAAAGTCTGTGTGCATTAATGCGTGACTAGAGACGGAAATGCTTGAAATGCTTGGTTAGTCTTAGAAGTGTGATGAAATATTATTCAGATAATTTATTTTCTTTCTTAACACTAACCCAACTAAGGATATTTAAATGATATTTAAACACTCTGAATCAAAATGTGTATGTTTCTACAGGGTAGCCATAGGCTCTGTGTGTCATATTTTTTTAAACTCTCCCTTGCTTATTTTTTTAAACTCTCCCTTGCTTCTGCCCCTTCTTTTACCACTATCACCTAACTCAGATATTTTTAAAGCATATATCACCCTCTAATCTCAAAATTCCTCTTCTCCTTTGAAGAACTATTTCTTCTTCTACAACTGCTGAACAACAACAACAAAAAAAAATTAGTGCACAAGACTACCTGAGCTGAATAGCTGAATTATGTTTTCTGCCAGAATAAGAAAACATCATTGTCCCATCAGTTTGTTTAATCTGAGAGGAAGCACAAATGAGGCTTCTAATTTCTGAAGGACATGGGAATCCCAGTAAAATACATCTGGAGATAGATATGTACTTCAGGGGAAATCCTGAAAACATTACATAAATTCTTTCTCTACAATTTTCTTTACAGGCAGAGAGAAAAAATTGTTTCCCCTCATCCTCTAAGATGTTATACAACTTTATTTCTAACAAAAGAGTATTAGAAAGAGCTATGTTTTATCTGGCTGTACCCTTCCAGAAAAGGTCTTCAAACAGTATGAAATGAAAGAAAGAAAAAGCACATCCCACTACACACCGACAGAAATTATGTGACGTGTTTCCTGTACTCACTGCCCAATGAATAACTTTCATACAAATACAATATACACAACAGCACACAGTTCAATAAGCTTGGTAGGCACTCCTGTATTTAGAAAGTATTCAACATTTTGACCTTGCACAATTAGTTACATTAGATTACTTCTCTTTGTAAGTCAAGGAAATTTCTATTTGCACACATTACCTTCACATACAAAAGTAAATGGAACTTTCCAATGTGAGTACAGTATGTTATCAGTGGCTATAATTACAACTCTTTTTACTAGCTTATCCTGTTGGAGGTTTTTTTTTTTTAATCTCACAACACAAATTCAAAAATATGCAAGCCCCACTGTTTTTGAAGGTGAAACATTTGTTTTATAAATTTCAAAATTACAATAGACTATGACATAACTTCTCTACATATAGAAGAGTTTCCTTTCTGAATGGTTGGAACAAATCTGTAATACACTGTCCTGGTTTTGACTGGGATATAGTTGATTTTTTTAATAGCAGCTAGTATGGGCTATGTTTTAGATTTGTGCTGGAAACAGCATTAATAACTGTATTTCATTACTGCTGAGCAGTGTTCACACAGTCAAGGTCTTTTCTGCTTCTCACCCCACCCCACCAGCAAGCAGGCACAGGGAGCTGGGAGGGGACACAGCTGGGACAGCTGACCCCAAATGACCAACGGGATATCCAGTACCATGGGGTGTCATGCAATGTATATAAAGCTGGGGAAAGTAAAAGGAAGCAGGGACCTCTGGAGTGATGGTGTTTGTGTTCCCAAGCCACCGTTACGTGTGATGGAGCCCTATCTTCCTGGCAATGGCTGAACACCTGCCTGCCAAATGAAAGTGATTAATGAATTCCTTGTTTTACTTCACTTGTGTGCATGGCTTTTGTTTTACTTGTCAAACTGTCTTTATCTCAAGCCAGGAGCTTTTTCACTTTTCTGATTATCTCCCCCTTCTCACCCAGGGTGAGTGGGTGAATGGCCACAGGGGGCTGAGTTGCTGATTGGGGTTAAACCATGACACACACACAGTTCAAGAAACCATTCAATAAACCCAGAGAGTAGTTGCAGGACAGAAAATGAGTATGAGCTTTAATAAAGCTTGTTTATATCTGCAGTTTGAAGACCTATAGCTGTCCTTGGATGGCAGTCAGGTAATCCATCTGTGCATTATTTAAGTCAAATAAACAAAGCTTTAATTGCTCTAAATCATCTGTGCAGCCAGTCTTTACTATTTCAAAGGCATCTTTTGAGATTTGTAAAGAAGCAAGAGTATAGTTTTCCAAATCAAACCAAACTGTGACTGTATTTCTACTGCTACTGAAAACTTCCAGTGAAAAATGGACCATCATTTTGCCACTGCTTTTTGTAGCATAAAAGAAAAGTTGTCTTTAGCTTCTGCTCAGGAAAAATATGGGATGCAGCAGTAAGAGGCTCTGGGAAAAAAAATTCAAAGAGATGGCTATGTATCAGATAAAGTGGCAGAGATTCATGAAACTTCGAAGAAGGAGTTCTGGCTTAAGAATGACTACTGGAAAGAAAATAGAGAGATTCATGATTTGGAAACAGATAGGACTATTGAGAATAGAAGGAAAGGCTACATGCACAGACTACTCCCTCTTCTGTGTTTGCTCTGAAGCCAGAACAGCACATCGCAGCTATTACATCCATAAATACAGTACAAGTGAGAAGACACAGGATATAATGGAGGAGAAAATAACGGAAGCTACAGGAAAGATAAGAATATCAGAAGGCAGGCTAGGGAAAAGTACATCTTGACCTTACACAGAAAAAATCAGCAATTCCAAGACCAAGGAGGAAAAACAAATATAACGCAAGACATTAAAAAAGAAAGTTAATCAATAATATTACCACAATCATATTAACATCCCTTGTTCCACCTAAAGTTTAACTGAACATAATTACTTCATTTCCTTACCATGCAAAAAAGCTTGGAAGAAGTTGTGTGATATGGGTTTCCCTTTGTCGCTGTCTGAAATCTTAGCCAGTAGATTCAGTCTAATCAGCAAAAACCCTGTAACATAATAGAACTATGCCAGAACAACTTTTAGGATTTTTTCCTTCTCATTAAATGAATTTTTTTTTGCTGCTTATTCCCTAACATTAGTATACTTTTAGCCTAGTAAACATGTACTCTTAATGGAACAGTATCGAATGCTTCAGATTTACTTTTTACACTCTTTAACTTTCTAAATATCTTATTTTCAAACAAATTTTCTTAGTTCCAGTAGAAGTTCTTCCATATTGTAAAGGGAAAGTGAAAATTCAAGTTATATCCTCCATAAAATAGAAGTGAAGAACACTCCTACAATACCTTTTTCTTTTGAAAGAGAGAAGCAAAGAAGGAAAGAAAAGGAAAAAAAGAGAAAGGAAAAAACAACAAAAGGAAAAAAAAAAAAAAACAGTAAAGAAAAAATTGGGGAGACTGTGAGGAAATAGAACAGATATCAAGGTTTTATCTCCAGACTATTCATATGCCAAATAATTTATTATTAAAGCATGACATTTCCAAATCACTTACAACACAATCCGTTAATGAAATTATTCAGATATATGCAAGAAATATTAGAAATTAGAATTACTGCAAATATTTTTCCCATAAGATCATTCAGACAGCATAAAGAAAACATCATGCAACAATTCCTTCAATTTTCTCAGAACTCAAGGTGAACCATGGGAGCTATTGAATTTACTTGTTTATATCTACAGTATGAGACACTCATTCCAAGTATTTTCATTCACATATGAGGTGAAGTCCTGTCTCTGTCGAAATCAATGATACTTTTGCAATTGATTTCAATGAAACCACCAATTCTGATCAGTGTTTTTATACTCTCTCTCATGGCTTAGAGAGATTCTTAACAAAAAATCAGGCAAACTACACCACAGGGTAGTTTCATTCAAGTCATTTCTCACATGGCAGAGGGAAGAAATGTTTTGATTCAATGGGCAGATTGCGATGTTTACCTAGTGCAACAATCTGCATTGAGTCAATCTGCAGTGTTCATACAAAAGTGTTTTTCTGTTCTTCAAGCTTGTTACAGTAGACAACGAGAATCTATTTCTTTCATTGATTTGGTTATTAACCTCATTATGACAACTATTCATAGCCCATTTTCACTGCTTAGGAAAAAAGAATAAAGCACACGTGAAATGTTAGTGTATCAAAGATCAGTGAAATCATTTATACATTACTGCAATTATATGTAACTACAAAATGACTGAGTAACAGGATTATATACTGAACTTCCATCCTCATACTTTTTTGTGATTTATTCCCATATAGCTGACAGGGTATAAGGATGGGCAATTCCCGCAGCACACTGACTTTCTCAATTGAACGCCCTTCTCTAATGTAAAATTTAAAAAATACTCTTAGGGTGCAGAGGTGCCATACACAACATTGCACGCACATTCAAGCCCCAGGCTTTATCCAGCCATTACTTGCCCATCTCTGCCTAGAGAAGGGCCACAAAGCAGGTGAAGGGCCTGGAGCACATGTTCCATGTGTCAAAAGTGCGCGAGCCAATCAAAATTCAACAGCTTTATTAACAAAGGAATTAACCAGAAAGAAACAATCCAGGACTCAAAACGGCAATGTGCCAAGGCAAAGAGCAGCAGCATTGGACACTCTCCCACCAGAAGGTATGGCCACAGCCGGGCCTGCTGGGCAGGAGCGTCAGTTTTTATACCGCCTCTCTTCTCAACCCCGCCCCCTTGGCCGTTCCTAATTGGCTCGTGGGTTCCTAGGGGCTGTTGATTGGACAATATCAAGCCAATGGGGTCAGGTGTGTTAACCCCTTATGATAATTAGGAGCGCCAGCACCCCTCCCTCCTTGCCTCAGCATCTAGAAACTTCTTCCAGACTCCATTTTACTTTGGTCAACTTTCAACAATGCAACCATCAATTTTAACAACCCAATTTACTTTACAAACACATAAACTCATGAACAAGCCACAGCAACACAGTCTTGAATAACCTACAAAAGCCAAGCCCTTATCCTGTTTATAGCACATGAAAAGCAGCTGAGGGAGCTGTGATGGTTTAGCCTGGAGAAGGCTCAGGGGTGAAAGGAGGTTGCAGCCAGGTAGGGGGGGGCAGGGGGGTGGGAGTCAGCTTCTTCTCCCGGGCAACCAGCGACGGGATGAGAGGACGTAAGCGTTAAGCTGCATGAAGGGAGATTCAGGTTGGACATTAGGAGCAATTTCTTCACTGAGAGGGTGATTGGACACGGGAATGGACTGTCCAGAGAGGTGGTGGAGCCACTATCCCTGGATGAGGCATTCAGTTCCATGGTCTAGTTGACAGGGTGGTGTTCGGTCATAGCTTGGACTCGATGATCTCATCCTAGATTGATTCTGTGACTACCATTTCGCAGCTGGAAAGCAACCAACAATCCAGTAAAGGCCATTAAAGAACCGAAAGATTTTTAGGCCTTTCAGGTAAAAAAAAACACAAAAAACAAACCAAACTGTGAGAAGGACGGTCTCACGCCGTTAAGATTTAACGGGTTTATTAAAACAAAACAGCTGAGAACAAAATGGCAAGGCAGACTAGGGCAGTGCGTGCGTGCCGCTGGGTACTCTCCCTGCCAGCGCGACAAGGGAAGAGGACCAGGTGCAAAGCACCAGTCTGGTTTTATCAACTGTCCTTAGCTCCCCATTGGTCAGTTTTGGATCCCCCGCACGATTGGTTCTTTTTCTCCATAGTGGTTGGCTCGTTGACTAGGAGCATTCCTGTCCAATCATTTCTGCGCGGCGTCGTCTGGTTGGTCTTTGTTTGGTCCAATCTGGATCCAGGTGACATCACTGCTTCTAGCCCAGAACATTCTAGAAAGATCCCCATCCCACTACGGGCAACAACACACTTAAATTCTAGAGAACATCACATGAAAGGTTAAACCTATGGGGGGACCGTTACTTTTTAACCTTATAACTCTTAGCAGTTAAATAGGAAACAGTAACGCTGCTTAATCATAGCGATCCCATCTTTAAGAGTAGCAACTCGACCTAATTAAACTCCGAACCAATTATAACATTAAGTATCAACTCTTTAGTAACAACTTATTTTAAGAAACCCTCCACCGTTTATAACACAAACAACAAACGGCATTTGAAAGCCCAGCGGAGGCCCTGGCCTTGCTCCCAGCGGAAAAGGCAGGAGCCCGCAACGGCTCTTCCCGCGGGATAACGGGGCCTGGCCGCCTCCGCCCGCCCCGCGCATGCGCCCCGCCTGGCGCGCCCCGCCTGGCGCACGCG
>VWPU01021126.1:0-50568 GCA_013398955.1 Callaeas wilsoni
CGCGCGGGGCGGCGCGCGGGCGGCAGAGCGGCGCGCGGGGCAGTGCGCGCTCTCCGTCCCCTCGCTGCCACCGACCCCCGGGCCCGCAGACATGGCCAGCGGAGGGCTGCAGCTGCTGGGCTTCGTCATGGCCTTCCTCGGCTGGATCGGCATCATCATCAGCACCGCCATGCCCCAGTGGAAGATGGCATCCTACGCGGGGGACAACATCGTCACGGCCCAGGCGCTCTACGAGGGGCTGTGGATGTCGTGCGCCATGCAGAGCACGGGGCAGATCCAGTGCAAGGTGTACGACTCGCTGCTCAAGCTGGAGAGTAAGTTGGGGCTGGGAGGTGGCGAGGGTGTTGGGGTGTCCGTCCCGTCGGGGCCGTCCCCTCCGCCCCAGCCCTCTTGCTTCGGTCGGGGCGGAGGGTACCAGTCCCGTAGGGTCATTCCCCTACGTCGGTGTCGGTCGCGTCGAAGCTCGGGCTGAAATATTTAGACTGGGTTTGCCAGTCCTGTTGCACGTCCAATGTCCTGTCTCCGTCGTCGTCCGTGTCGTCCCCACACCCCTCGCGCCCCCCGAGTGCCGGTCGCGTTGGGGTGCCGCTGCTGTCGGGTCCCACGGTCTCTGTCCAGTTGGATTTACTCAGCCTGTCCCTTCAGGGCTGAAGGTGCAGGGCTCAGGGTCCCCCATCTCTTTCACGACTCCTCATCCTGTCGGGGTCGGATGCCTGTCTCTTGGGGTTCCCGGTGGCGCTCCCCGCCGGAGCGGAGGGTCACTCCCCGGTGACTGTCCTTTGGGGCACCGTCGGCAGTGCCGCCTCCCCGGGCGGGGAGCGGGGGCGCTCGGGGGGCAGTGCCTGGGCAGGAGCCGGAGCTGCCCCGCATCCCGCAAAAATGCCCGTCCCCCCAAAAAAACATCCCGAGGGGGAGGAAGGGTCATGTTCTCTACGTGTGTTCCGGAAAGCGCTGTGTTTGCGAACAAGAGCTTTTGGCTGTGGAGATCCAGCCAAGAACTGGGCTGCCCTCGCTGGGCACGGCTGAGTGGGAGCAGAGCTCAGCAGCGTGGCCGGAGTGGGCTTTTGGAGCACGGGTCCTGTTTGCCTTTGACTGTTTTGGTCTTTTGTTCTCTGGGAAAGTCAGTGTCGCTCCCGTGGGGCTTTTAGGCAAAGGGCTGGCAGGTGAGCTGGCCTCCTGCCCAGGAAGCACTGCCTGTAGTTTTTAGGCAGGCCAGTATGCCAAGATAATCTTTAGGTCTCTTTATCTTGTCCTGGGACGGTGAAGCCATCTTATGCAGGCAGGAGCTGCAGCCTGGCTGCCTGGGGTGTCACTGGGGTATCAGCCTGGCTGCCTGGGGTGTCACTGGGGTATCAGCCTGGCTGCCTGGGGTGTCACTGGGGTGCTCAAGCCGAGCTGGAGCCTCAGAGAGGGCTGTTTCTATAGCGCTGGGGCAGATAACTTCTGCTGACACCCAAAGGGATTTAAAAAAACGTACTACTTTCTCAATACCCCTCATCTCATGTTGAGTCCTGGAACACCCTCATCCCTCCCTAATCAAAACAATAATAATTGCCACCTTGGTCACCTTCTCTTTCCCAAAGGAATGAGCAGGCAGTTTCACGTAAACCGAGGTCCGTGAGGAGTGTCCTCGAGTCCGATTGCCACCAGCCCTTCTAGTGCGTCACGCGGTGAAGCCGAACCCACCCTCGCGGCCAGCCCACATCAGTCCCTGCTGTTCCCGTGTCCCAAACCCCCGTGGGCCCTGCCGCTGCGGAGGTGCGGATTGCACCCATCGGGAGTGCTGAGCACCCGCTTGGCCCTCGCAGGGTGCGGGGCTGCGCTGATCGGGGCAGGGCGGAGCGCACAGTCCGGAGTGCTTGGAGTGTTAATTATGTGTAAGCTCAGCTTCAAGCCTCTTATCTCTCACTTGGGGTGGAGGGGAGGGAAGATGCCAGCAGTGGCTGAGGAATCTCCATCCACCCCCTGGATGGCTTGCGAAAGGTAACCTTGCCTCGGGGGCTGTGTGCAGCCCATTGTGCTGTAAATGAAACCTGCCCGAGGAGCCCGCCTTGAACAGACTCCCCAAAACCTGCCCCAGGCCCTCCAGACCTGGCCCTTTCATGGCTGAGCGCCGAAACCAGCTGCTCCCCTCACCTTTGTCCTGCGAACAATAGGACTCTTCTCTTCTAGGGCTACGGGGGAAGGAGGTGACAGGGACCGAGGCTGAGCTTGTGGTGGCCTTTTTCGTTCTCGCCGAGCTCTGTAGGACAGTATGCCTGAGAATTCTCAAATATAACAGGGACATCACAGGGGATGCTATCCTCACAGGGAAAATCAGTGAGGGCTGGCAAAAAGGCTCCTCGCTCTTGCGGTCCCCCAGCTTGGTTAAGCTGTGCCTTTCCCGCTTGAAATCAGATCGTGCCTGGGGACATACACCTTATCTGTCGTTTTCCCTCCTGGTGACCCTTCAAGGTCTTGGGTCTTGCAGCCACATAGGCCTGGGCAGGGACCAGCAGTGCTGGTTTGGGTGGAGGTGCAAAAAAAAACCAAAAACCAAACCAAAACAAAAACCCCGAACTGTTTATACCCAATTCAACAGCCACACCCAGGGACAGGTGCAGTGGGGAGCTCCCTTACTGCATTCATCTGTGTCCTGGTGAGGGTGGCACAGCTGTGTGGGCAGAACTTCTGCCTGGCCACGCTTTCCTGCCAGGGCTTCACATGCCCCAGGTGCTCTGAGCCACATGTCAGAGCCTCATGTGCTGATGGGAGAGGCTCACATCTGTAATTACTTTGTCCCTGTAGAAAGAACTGAACCTTCTTGCACCTGCAGTAACTCCTGTTTGTGGGAATGCTGGAAGGCTTTGCCAGCAAGCTTTGGAGTATCTGGTAGCTGTTGCCATTCCTCTGGATGTGTCAGTGTTTGGCTGCAAGGCAGAGATGGGGTTGGCACAAGCTGATGAGCACCATTAGCCAACCGAGGGGCCTCCAGCTTCCCGTGTGGGCACACTGCTGGAGTGCACCCATGCTGGCACTTCTCCCGCAGCTGTGTTCAGCTGAGGGCTTATGTCACTGCTCCTATTCAGGCAACAGAAAGGCTGCGTTTTGCTGGCTTACGTGAAAAGCGGTGCGTGGCCACACGCAGACATAGAGGCAACAAATGCCACCCTTGCAACAAGGCTTTGTTGCACAGCCTCAGCATTGTTCTTGTGGCCCTCCAGCATGGTCCATGGAGCTTAGCTCAGCTTTGTGCTCCTCGGGGTCTCATGGGGATGGTCTCAGACAGGAGGGAGTAATGGTCCTGGTACCTGTCTCTGAAAGTTTCCAGCCCCACCTAACCACATTCTCCTGTTCAGAGCAGATGTTGTTCTGGATCCTGTCTAGGCTGTTTTAGCTGAAGATACTCATCGACCTGTTTGGTTTTGGTGGGAGAGGTTCTGTGCTTCAGACAAGCTGAGACTCATCTATCACTCCATCACCAAACCTAGTACATCCACAATGAGCCTTTGTGCCCTAGCCCAGAAAATAAACAAGGTTTTGAATGCCCTCTGGGTCAAGCAACATGGCTGAAATGTGAAATCTTCCCTCCTACACCTTTGCCACCCTGGCTGAGCCTGTTCCAGGAGCTGGAGAAGAGGATGGGTGGGGGGGGAAGGAATGGTTCATGCTCAGGTTACTGCTTCTCAGTTCTGGTGGTAGGGGAGCTGGGACAGTGGCCCAGAGAGGGACAAAGCGTGAGGGACATGTGTCCAATTCCCCATCTTTAGATCTTGATCAAGCAGGTAGAACCTGCTGGTATCTGCTTTCATGTGGGTTAAGGGTTAATTTGCTACCGTGTTTCTCAATCCCTGTTCCTTCCTGATGAAAAATCATGATTGAGTGATAAAACAGTCTCACTTGTGCTGGCTTTGAGAAGGTAGAGGGTTACTTGGAATGCCACTGAGGCTGTTCCTGTGCAGTGCCCTGGTGTGTCTGCAAGAGGGGATGGGAGTCTGTTGCAATACACTGGCTTTATTGCTCTACAAGCAGCTTCTAAGCAGCTTTAGTAGCTGGTGTTACTATGTGTTACTAAATCTCTTGGTAAGGGAATTTCCAGGCTTTGGGGGAAAACAGGCTGCCTAGGTCTCCTCTGACCAGGAATTTGGAAATGGTGGTATCATGAGCTGCTTGTCTTACCACCAGTCTTTATTTGTCAGTGAGTGTAGGGAAGGGCGTTGAACCTTACTTGCTTTCAGATATGCGGCGTATGAGGCCCCTGTTACCTCCTGAACTTGCCTCTTTTGCACTGGACATACAGGGGGAGTTCCCAACCTTCCCATTTCATCAAGAAACAGGACCCAGAGTCCCTGTCCTGCCTCAATACCTCTCGTACACACTTTTGCACTTGTAGGGGAGGTGCTTTGAAAGTGTCCAGACTGGAATCTGATGCTGATGGGTATGCAAGGTGGGCCTTTGCAGGGTCTGGTAATGGGGTTGAAAGCCTCCAAGCCATTAGCAGCTTTTGGGTGCAGTGAGAACGACTGCAAAGTGTGAGAGATGTTTGCTGGCCACCTCTGAAGCTGTCACTGCTTGCTCAGATCTTCGTTCCCCTGTCTACTGCACAAAAGTAACTTTCACATGCTGGCAGGGCAGACCAGCAGGATCTCAGATCCTGCTCCTTCCAGGGGATCCAGCTTTCATGAAACCCTGGTGGGAAAGCTTTGAAGGCTGCTGACTTCTCTCAGACGTGGACAGTGGAACATGCTTCCTATTCTGCAGAGGTGCTTGTAACTCCTGGGGACCTTCCCTTGTAAGGATTAGAGGGAGCTGCACAACATCTGTTTCACCTGTACTCTGTCATCACTTAGTTGGATGGAGGCCCATGGGAAAGGAAGGAAAAGTCCTTATTTTAAATTAAGGCAGTTGATGAGCATCCCTATCAGAGAATAATCTGCACACAGAGCCATTACAGTAATTTTGCCTTACAAACAGGCATTACAAAAATCCCATGGCACTTTCTCAGCAGCTTTTCTATAATATAAATTACATAAACAGATTGAATAGGGAAATGGGATGATAGAGAAAACCCTCAAACATCTGCAGGTGAAGCAGTGAAGGGTTTTTTTTATGTAACTAAGCAGTTACCAGCAATTACTTCTGACTCTGTTAATGATAGTTGTGGGAAGGAAAAGGTATTACTTAGGCTGCAGATAAACTGAATAAGGTTGTTTGTGTCCAAAACCACTAACAATAATTCTAAATGCTTTGTTAGTATTTTTTTTAAAACAAGTGGGGTTTATTCTGTGAAACAGGTGTGAGCTGCAGCCATGTGTTTGTGGACTTTGGTGGTATTTTATGCCTTGCAGAATGCACATTTGTTATTAACTGTCATCAGGAGTTTTAAGCCTCTGTTCTTCAGTTCTTGCTGCTTTGTTGCTGTAGGGTTTTCAGGCCATGTCTCTGACTGCTAACCAGCAATCAAAAGGCTTGGCTTCAGAGTCAATACTGGTTTATATTGACAAAATACTGTTGCTGTCTGACTGCTGTTGTTTGGTGCCAGACCAGTTGGTCTCACCTTGTGTAGGACTGTTTTTTCCCCAAGGGCTCCCAAGACTGCCTGGGCTTTCCTGTTCCTGTTGGCGAGACAGTTGCAGCAGCAAGGAGTGTGGGGGAAGTCCTGTTTTCCCTCTAATATGGTAGAAGTTGTAAAGTTAAATTGCTGTGGATTACTTCTACTTGCTGTTGGTAGCCCGTCCTGTTTAGCAGGTTGAGACAATATTGTACTTGTATAATTTTAGATTTTTAAAGCATCTGGAAAAGCCTATGTGAACAACAGAACTATTATTAAAGTAGCTTTCCCAGCCCCTGGATGTGCAGCTTCCATTGACAGCACGTCTGTTAATGTGTAGTTAATAACTGGTAGCTTGTATGATGATTAACTGTGGCCAGTGCACTGCACACATTGCAAAAGTGGTAGGAGGACAAAAGCGCTGCCTCCCAGGCTGTGCTGGGAGCACAGGGCGGGTGGAGGATGGTTGGCTAACACAGTCCTGTCACATTACAGCTTCTTGGGACAAAGGAACAGAATGTTCTGCAGGGGCTCCAGCCTGTTCTTCTGGCCCACTGCAAGTTTCCTACATGTTTCTGTCCCCTTATGCCATGGAGCCATGCATGAGGAGGGGGCGAGGGCACCGGGAGTTGTCCCACAGCTCTGCTGAGAGTGGGCACCCTGGGAATGCTCACAATGCTGTATTTTGTTCAGCTGCTTCTGCAAAGCTGTCATGGCATGCATCTAGTTAATACTTATACATCTTGAGATTTTAGTGGTTTTCATAGCTGGGTTTTTAGAGGTCATAGAAACTTTTTCCAGCATTTTCCTGTGTTTGTCCCTTGGCACTGTGTGTGAAGGTGAAATGTTTCTTCCCACCCTTATAACTGGTTTTCTAGAGATAGCATTGCCTATTTTGAGCTTCATGAAAGAACTCTTTCAAAACCCTCTCCTATAAAGTTATTTCTTCTGCAGCAAGACTGAGCCCAACTTGTAGTCTTGATAAAACAGGTTTGGTACCTCTGCAGAAAATAGGGTTTTGCATGCCTAGTACAAACTGGTATTCAGCCATGGGCCTCTCCAGAGCTGCTGCAGTAGGGCACAATTTAGCCTTAAATACACGGCGGCAGAGTTGGTTGCCTGGGTGGCAACCTGTCAGTTGAAATCTTTCTGAACATTGGCATTGCTTTTGTAAGGTAGAAATTACTTTCGGAGTGTAATCTCTGACACAGGAGATAAATCAATTAAAAACGAGTTTGGATACTGCAGCCATGATTTGTTTGAAAGTGACAAATGGCTTTGTTAATGGGTTTCTGTCCTTGGTGCAGCAGATGGGTTTTGATTAACACATGGGTGGTGTGGAGGTGTGTCACCGTCTCCTTTGAAGGAAGAGATGATATTAGCCAAGCTGATTGAGGAATTTTTCCCAAGAAAGCAAGCACTCATCTTATGAAAGTGTGTTCCTTCCTGTTGCTCTGATTGTCTCTTTATTGTGTTGCTTGTAACTGCTTTCATAATCTATTTACAGAACAATAAGGTTGTGTGTGAAGGGGCAGATCCAGATCTGTTTTAAAGCAGAATTAGAGCCTGGTGTTGATGAGGGTCACAGGAGTTTTCCTGCACAAGCAGTTCTGTGGGACAAAGTGTAGTAAAGAATCTGCAGAGGATGGCTGTGTGGCTTTGCTCTCCTTCTGGCCAGTGTCAGGTCTGAACTCTGAGTTTCAGATTGAGCCACAGAGCCCATTGTTGTGGCCGGCACTGAGATGGGTTCACCATGCCAGCCCTGACTGAGTGTGCAGGTGCTCTATTGAAGGCTTTAAATCTTGCAGTTGTTCGAGCCTGAAATGCTTTGCAGAGCTCCACCAGGATGCAGTCATGGTGTTTTGAGGGGTGAGCTCCAGACTTGAGGTTCTTTGTTGGGGACACTTGTGCCTTGGTTACAGCATGCTCCTTGGAGCTTATTCCTTTTATTAACCAGCCCTGTTTGTTCTCAGGGCTTTACAGGGCTGTATATTAAAATCCATGCTGTTCAAACAAACCTGATTTGCCAGACAATAAAGCTCAGGCTCTTATTTCACTGCTAGTCAGCTGTTTTGTCACCTGTGGGTTTTTTTAATAATGACTTAATTTATATCACTACTTTCCTTTGGTATCAAGAAAATCTGAGTTCGGTAGCTCACATTCATAGGGTTAGTGTGTCTATGCCTTCAGATGAGTCCATATAAAAACCAAATCCTGGATAAGGTACATCAAGTTTGTGTGCTGAGAACTCGGGCAAATTCAGCGCTTGGCAATGGGAGGCATCACCCCATGCTCCAACTCTTGAAAAGCACAAGAGGCTCTTAAAGCATTTGAGTATCTTTGAGTCAATTAAGCGAAATATTTTAAGAAGAAAAGAAAACAATGTATTTTTCAATTGGCTGGGAAAATGGTATTTCTTTTGCAATTGTGTTTTTGTACCCTCTGGGACTCAAACTGCAAATTTAGCACCAAAAAAAAAATCTAAATCAGCACTGAGTTATTTGTATAAAAGACAGGTTTTGGAAGTGTTGAGCAGTAAAGGGCCCTTGCTGTCTGCTGTGAGACCATTCATATGTATGTCACTATTCATATTAAAACATGTGCTTAAGTACTTTGTCAAGGTAGAGCCTAAATCTGAATACTTCTTTTGATAAACAGATATGTCCTTCCAATTGGGATTCAAATGATCAAGGAACAAAAGATGTCTGAGGGCAATTCCCGGGTCATTTCCTGCAAAAACCGCTGCATGCCCTTGTTTGCCATGCATTTTAGAAGAGGCTGAGAGTCCTCTGATCCTGATGCATGACAGTCTCGAGACTAAAGCTGAAGAGGAATGTCTTGCTTGGATGTATCCTGTGTACCAGGGAGAAGGAATATTTAGATACATGATTGCTGAGCCCAGTAATTTGAATTTCGATTTGTATCTTGAGTTTTCTTTGTGGGTAACTCAAATCCTAATGTCTTCCAGGCAGTCTGCAGGCCACAAGGGCTTTGATGGTGGCTTCAATACTCCTGGGGCTCGTCGGAGTGTTTGTTGCTGTGACTGGCATGAAATGCATGAAGTGCATGGAAGATGACCAGGTGAAGAAGATGAGGATGGCTGTCTTTGGTGGGGTGATCTTCATCATTTCAGGTTGGTAACATACAGATGTGTTGAGCGTTAAATGTGCTGTTTCCTTGTGGCATTTATCCTGTGCAGGATGTGGGAGGGCTTGATGTGTTACTCCAAGAGCATTTCGGTCTGGGAGCTCCTTAGAGGGCTTAGGTAGCCTGAGCTAGTGTGCCAGAGGCATCTTGGCACTGGCATTACACTCTGTATGGATTTCATGCTTTCCATATCTGTTGGCAGAGCTGAGTTTGACCCTACTTCAGTGAAAAAAGGCTGTCAGCAGAGCAGCCCTGCCTTTGCTGCAGTGTAACTGTGGGAGACCTCAAATCTGTTCTTAACTTCTCTCCCAACCAGCTCTAAATGGAACAGCTCAGAACTTCCAGGGTAGCAGCAGCTCAGCTTTACTCCAGATGATGATTCTGCTGCATCCTTATTTTTGCAGTGGTTTTGCTGATTGTTTTTTCTTAAGCCATGACATTATGTTCTCTTTGCGTGCAGGTCTGGCAGCGCTGGTGGCCACGTCATGGTACGGCAACAGAGTGGCTCGGGCCTTTTACGACCCTTTCACCCCTGTCAACACCAGGTACAGACCCACTTGGTATAACACACTATAGTTCAGCGTGACAAATGCACACAGGGCTTAGTTTTGAGTAGCAGTTGCTCAAAACAAAGAAAGGGATTTCCTGAACTACCTAGGTTGGCTTCAAGCTGTGCAGAAAGGAGTGGGACCAGATCTCATTATCCGTGTGGCTCTTAGGCCTTGGCTTTAAGGCAGCATCACTGCCAGAGACCTCACTGGTGAGACTTCTGTGATTTTTACCCCACTACATGCTAAAGGCCTGGTTTGCACAGAGCTTGGCCTGCAGCTGTTGGGGTGACCCAAAATACTGGACCAAAACCCAGCTCTGAGCTTTGAGGGTCAACAAAGCCTGAGTGCTCCAAGCCTCTGCCTTGTAGGAAGCCACATCCATGCTAGTTTCTGGTTCCTTCTGCTTTGTGTGAATGTATTACTACAAGTAATACCCCTGGTTTGCAGTGATTTTTACTTTCTCCCTTCTTTCCTCTCCAGATTTGAGTTTGGGTCAGCTCTCTTCATTGGCTGGGCAGCTGCATCTCTGGCCATACTGGGGGGATCCTTCCTCTGCTGCTCCTGTCCACGGAGAGAAACTTCATATCCACCCACCCGAGGCTACCCAAAAAATGCCTCCTCCACAGGGAAGGATTATGTATAAGGAAACAAAGAAGAGGAGCCACCAGCACTGGTAGTGAAAGCATTTTGGAGAGGACACTACAATGCCACTGTCCTGAGCAGAGTCCAGGCTCTAGGTTCTGCCTTCCTCTTCTCCCAAAAATGTGTATATTTTTGTAATCCTCTTTGCTACTGGACGTAACTTCTCCTTTCTCTCCCAGCCCGTGGAGGAAGGCCAGCCTAGATTCATAGGTGTTGCCACTGGAAAGATGAAACCTCCAAGCTTGGGTTAAGTTTAGTATTTGGGAGTAAAAGGGAAAATGATACTGTTTTTATAGACGGATGTTGGTGCTTTTTTTAGTTTTTTTTTTTTAAATAGATGGTAACAATTCAGTCCCATATCCCATTAAGTTAGAGCCCAGTGTGGTGTGTGTAGAAACTAAAGGAACATATACTATATACAAAATGATGAAACCAATAGCTTAAGGGGAAACATAATTTTGGGGAAAAGACTTTACATGTAGGAATGTTTGAAGAGATGTAAAATGCTCCTGTACTGTCTTATTGGCATAATCTTCAGCACCCTCCTTGCCATGCAGACAAAGGGTCAGAAACAAATTGCTGTGACTTAAGTGGAAATCCACACTGTCCGTGCACATGCTATGGGCCAATGGAGGATGCAGTGTAAGGTAGAGACCACAGAAGTTACCAGACTCCCAAAGCATCTGCAGGTTTCCCTGGTGCCAGGGAAGAGCTCAAGGAAAAGGATTGCCTTCTGTTTTCACTGTGTGTCTCTGGTGAGGCTGTGGCTGTTCCTTAGACACTGAGCGCTGCCAGTGATTGTTTCTCCATGTTCCCACCCTGGCAGCTGAGCTTGAAGCTTTATCCCTTAGTATGTGTTACAGGTCACCTTTTAACACTCTCCTCTTTCCTTGAGTCTTTCTCATTTGGGCTTAGTTTCCCAATCCGTTTGCCTGATGCAGCTAGCTGTGTTAAACCAAACTGAATGCACTGCCACTCCCTGATGTTTCCCCAAGGATACCTCACCCGCTGCCATTCCATCCTGTCTATTTCTTGTAAACACTTTCAGTGATGATATGAAGGCAAATTCCAAGAAAATTGACCCAAAGGTTATGGCATTTACTTGTAATCCAAACTCAAAGAGGAAGAAACAAACATTTTAAAGATATAGCCATCCTTGCATGTTGAGTCATATCTAAAAAAATGATAATGCTGTTCATCGAAGGTTCCCACCTCTTCCCCTGAAACACCCAGTCAGTCACTTGGTGTTGGCTGACACTGGGAGTTAAGTCTTGTAATTCCTAGAGGGATGGTGCCACTTCTCCAAAGCTCAACCTTTTTGCATAGAAGGAAACTGGTGCTTCTGACCAGGCTTTATAATTGTGTTTATGTTCAGAGGCATCAGGTTTGTGATTTCCTTCTGTAGACAGGGAGAGCCTCTGGCTGAGCTATGTACCACGTTGGTGGTCTGTACAAGCCTTGTACCTCTGTTTTTCCTGACTCCTGCAGCATAAAGTTACTAAAAGAAACCAACCAGAGCATTTGCTTCAGGCTTGAGTTGATGTTGGCCTGCACTTGGAGCTGGGCCATGTGGCTTCCCCTTCTCCATGGGGAATTGCCTGTGCACAGCAGCTGCCTCAGGAGACCTCTTGTCTTGGGAGGTGGCAGCTCAGGTCACATTAAAGAGCTGCTGAAGTCTCTGCTTTTGTATTTGCATTAACCCTGAGCCAGGGAGCAGATGCTTGTATTGGGAACTTGTACAAAGTGTTTAAACAATTTCAATAAATGGACTTTTTTAAGGAAAATCAGACTATTACTTCATTTCTTGTTTTTGAGCAGAACTTGGAACAGTGTGTGTGGAAGTGAAGAGTGGGACTTGGGCTTTTGGGAGCCTGCCTGCCAGGATGGAGCTTGTTTAGTTGTGTGTATCTACAGCAGACATAGGTGGGGACAGATCTTCTGCAGTGAGTCAGGCAGTTGTGGCCTCTGGCAGAAACTCACCCAGTAATCTGCTCCGATTGCAGCCCAGGAACCAGAAGGTCTGCTCTGCTCCTTGGCAAGGCACGCTGCACCCTGGGTGGAGCAGGAAGGGGCAGGGGGAAGGCAGACAGCTCCCTTGCAGGGGAGGGGGAGCTGCAGGAATGGGGAAGGGATGGGGCGTGAAGCCAGGATGTTCCCAGGAGAGGTGCTCTGCCTCCAGAGCAGTGAGAGTCCTGCTGATCCATATGTGACTCCTTCCATCTCACTCTAAAGCCCTTTAGGGAGTGTACTGTGCTTCTCCTAATGTGACATCATGACCTTTTTTGCAGGCCAGGTAGAGAATGGTTCCTGTTGGGCATGGTGTCTTCTAACCTGCACTGATACCTCCCCAGGGTGGCAAGGCTCTATGCCCCTGCTTCTACCTGCCCTGGAAACCTTTTTCTGTTCACAGGGGTTTTGAGTTCATCTCTTTCGTATTTTTAAGCACTTGTGATGAGAGGCAAACTGTATTTTAAACATTTTCTTAAGCTCAGTCAAGGAGCTGCCTCCTCTAGTCCCTCACTCTCCAAGGGCTGTTTGCTTTTGTAATTACAAACAATAGGAACAAAGCTAATTAGGCCTTGTAAAGCTGGCAGAGCAAAACAGCCAGGCATGTGGCTGGCTGAGTGAGCTTGCAGTGCCTGGAGCAGGCTGGTTGCCTGGCATAGTTCGGGGTCTACGGTCATTCTTATTCCAACCTGTCAATTAGTCAAGGATTTCCATTGAGATTAATTTTTTCCCATGTTTTCATGCTCACTCCCTCTCCAAGGACTTTTGCAAGTTCTACTCTGAAGTTTCCTGGGCAGAAGAAGAGAGGAAAGCAATCTCACCTATAAAATGGTCAGTAGGACTTCTCAGCAGCTGGCAAAAATAGACCACTGCAGGAGATGAGATGCAGATCTGCATGTGAAACTGTCACCGAGGGAGGAGCCACAGGCTACCTTGTTTGTTTGCTATACTTTTAACTGGACAAAATTAAAAGCCAAACTTTCTTTCCCTGTCCCTTTCTGACATGATCATGCAATTCTACTCAGCCATGTTTTCTACAGCCCCTTGGCCATCTCTGCCATAGGTTGCATAGAAAAGGAGTTGCATGGGTTGAAAGTTGGGGGAGTTTCTCACTGGATTTCAGTCTTTCCATGTGACTGACATTCCTGCTGCTAAAGCCATCTTGCAATGAAATGATGGCATTTGTCTCTGCAGACAATGGGAACTTTGACTGCTTCTTGGCATCTTCTTCCATATCATATTTATTATTCACATGGTGCCAGAGCTTTGTATACTATGCAGGGAACTTCACTGTCAGTGGGAATTCCATGGTCATTTATATTGCTTAGATATTTTGAAGGAGTAAGAGACCTCAAGATGCTTTTGGAATAGCATCAGCCTATTGGATTTCTTGGCTTCTCCAATTCAATAATTTTAAGAAATCATCCATGCCCAGTGCCTTTTTCAGATTCAGTTTCTGATTTGCACATGAGCTTCTTGTAATAAATTTGGCTCTGTTTTCTGTATTGCTCTGAACACATAGCTAAAGAGTATTAAAGCACTGAAAACTGACAATTAAGATCCCAGAAATAGCCAAGAAACCTAGTGACAGCTGTTGACAGCTGTTTGTGAAACTTATGCAAGCTCAGAATCTTTTTAATAAAAGCCAGAAGCAGAAATAATGGCATTACTGAAGGAAAGAAGTTAACGGAGGACTTCTTAAGAGAAAACCCCAGAAATGTCAGTAACCTCCTGAAGTTGCTCAAAAGCAGCAGATTTACAAATCTAGATGATTCACCAGACTGAAAGACTCAGCTTTGTCCTGAGCATGGAGATATTTGGAGTAACTTTGGGGCAGCCAGTGAAGTGACAGTGATGTAAAATTGTCTCGGTGTTTCCACAAAGGACAGCTAAAAGCTGCCAACGGTAGCAGCATCTTCCAGGGTCTTACACCTGAATCTACCTGAAAAGTTATTTTGTGGTCAGCTCTCTGCACAGTGTCAGGGCTGCAGTCAAATCACAGAGCAGCCTGGGTTGGAAGGGACCTTTAAGTGTCACCTTGTCCATGCACCTGCAATGGGTGGGGACATCTTCAGTAAATCTTGCAATGTCAGACCTCACAAGTGGCCAAAGCCCTGGCAGCTGGTGTGCATCCCATCAGGATTACTCACCCACAAGGCTGTTTGCCCACCACCTTAGCACCTGCCAGCTGGCAGAGGAGATGGCTGGTGTCACAGGGAGCAGAGGAGCCACGGGCTCACAACAACCACGTGTTTCAGCCGGGGCTTTACATCCAACTGATCTGAGCTTTCCAAACCGGCCTTTGGATTGCGACACAAACAGTATTGCAAGGGTGTCCTCCCTGTCCCTCTTCATTACTCTTCATTCCTTCACTCCCACTGGTCCTTCAATTTGCCTCGTTGCTGTTTCCCTGCTTCTAGAAGTCCAGCCTGCGACAAGGAGCTTGTTCTTCTCTAGCATATTGCTTTTGACCCTTTCTGCATCTCCTGAAGTCCTGCACTCGGGCATCTGCATCACTGAGCAGAAAGGGAAAAACACTCCTTTGTTGAGCCTCATGTGCTCGATTGGAAAACATCCCAACTCCTACAGCTTTTCCAGAAAAGCCCTGCCTGGATTCCTAGCATACTGCGTCAGGGACTTGGTGTTTCTAGGGTCTACATTTCCTACAGGGACCTGCTGTGGACACCAGGAGCCCCTGGAGCTATGGAGGCTGTGGGTGCTCCTGCTCTGCTGCCACAGGGGCCACAAGGAGCCATCAGCAGGTGGCTCCTGCCTGGGCTGGGGCCAAGCCCTGGGCAACCCACCTGGATAACACGTCTGCTGGGTTTGCCTTGAGGCACAGAAGCTGCCCTCCACTCCTACCTGGTTCATCAGCCAGGCCCAGGAGCAGGTTCCATGTGAGAAACATGAATTTTAGTATTAAGTTTCCCATATTTTTGCCCAGCTCTGCTTCCGTTGCGTCCTGCTTCACTATAGTTGTCCTCCCTCCTGCTAGAAGAAGGACTGTTTGGAAAAGTGTTTTCACCACCAGGCAGGTCCACCTGACCATACCAGGCTGCTGCTGACCGGTACAGCCAGGCTGGGTGGCACATTCTGGGACATTGCACAAGTCTCCATTCTTACCATGGTGTTTTTGTACTTCACCTACCACATCATAAAATTCCATACCTGCAAAAGCTACATCACTGGCTCTTGTCCAGGAAGGTGAAGGATGTGACTGACATAAAAAACTGCATTTTCACGTCAGGGCAGAGGATCCTCAGGACTGAGGGGCACAAAGACAGCCTTTGCCAATGTCCTAGAGCTGGCAGGTGGGCTTTAATTGAAAAGAAGAAAGTGAGGGAAGAACAACATGAACTAGCTAGTGCCAAGCTTTCTTACTTCCCAGGCTCCTAGAAAAGTCCCATCTATGTGAAAGCTGCTCGGTGCTAGTACCAGTGTTCTCCCCTGCCACGGATTCACCTCCCACTGCAGCCAAGGGCTTTGACTTTTAGTTTGGGAGCCACACAGCAAGGTTCAGCAGGTGGGAGGCATGCGATGCTGCTGTTCCCAGCCCAGCACTCCTGGCTGCCCTCGGAGCCAGCTGCCCCAGCAGGACAACAGCCAGGGAGACTGAAAACAAGCTCAGCCAAGGGAAAAAAAGCAAGAAATAGCATTCTTATTACAAGGTAAACAGTATTAACTCCATCTTGGGGGAGTAGAAACATCACGGGGGTGATCAGCTTTTCTGCCCACAAGCTGTGGAAGGGCGGTGGAACGCGCTCCACCCTCCCCTTGTGTAACACTCCCCACGCAGCAGCTGTAAATAATCATTTACCTGTGTCTGCTCCTCTTTCGCTGCTTTTTTTTAGGGCCTGTCTTGTTAAATGCAGCTCCTGGAGGGGCGGCTGCCCTGAGGTGTGCATGGCAGAGCCTCAGCCCCGGGGCTGGCAGAGCTGTGCCACACGCAGCCGGAGCTGGCAGCCCCGGGTTACTCCTGCGAGCAAGGCTGCCAGCTGCGGTAAGGGGGATGGGAGAGTGTGGGCTGCATTTGTTGTTTTTCCAGGGAAAAGAGCTCAACGGTTCCTTTTAATTATTGTTTTCCCAGACCCACAATAACATTTCTCCACACTGCATTCTCTAGAAAAGGTCTGGTAAAAAACACATTGGCCAAAACATATCTGTCAGAGAGCCAGGTCTGCTTGTTTACCTGACTCCAGGATTTCAGCACAGGTGCTCTGAGGTCTTTTCTGAACCTTTCCTGACTTCAAGTCCTCAGAAACTGGGGACAGAAAGGGGAAGCCAGTCCCTTCATATGTGCTTTTTTCTTCCCCAGTGAGTAAAAATGCCCCACAACTGACCCAGACCTATGGGTAGTCGCTTTTGTTGAGATTGACTGGTCACCGTCACATTGTAACATGACCAAAGCATCCTTTGGGAAGTATGCGTGGGATGGGTGCTCTGGGAGCATGAGCAGAAATGTGACCGTGCCCGGGCAGCCCTGTGCACAGAGCAGGGGAGATGAGGAGTAATGAAACCCTCAGCCGCCTCCTTCCTCCAGGGAGGGATGTGGCCTTGGCCCAGCAAGCAGAGTCTGCACAAGAGGGAGTCTAATTTACAGTGCCCCGTAATTTGCTGATGCCGTAATACGTTTAGCTTGGGGAGAAGGCTGTGTTGATGTTAACGTGTTCACTCACACTGGAGCTGCAGTGTGTTCCATCCACACGGAAAACAACGCCACACAGGGCTGGGGCTGGGCCATCCTTGTGAAAATAACGGGCAGTAGCTCAGCAGGGGCTCAGCAGCCCCCCGAACCCTCCAAACCCAGGTAGGATGTGACAGCCCAGCATCTGCTGCAGTGACATTCACTCTTCATTAAGACCTATTGTCCAGGTTAATTAGACTTCAATTGTTAGCACAGAACCAAGCAGTATTTCCCTAATACTTTCGAACTGGCCCCAAATCACTGATTGCAGTGCCAGAAGACATAGCTCCATCTCCCCATCTACAACTTTTCCTCTAGCTGGTGCTTTTTTGAGTCTAAGCAACGAAGGTGAGAATGTCGTTGTCAGTACCATCAGTGACGGCAGAAATACCACAAGTGATCTCAAGACACACACTGGGGTGCCAGGGTGATACTAGAGAGACAGACAGCAAATAATTAGCGCTCTGCGAACACTTGGGATACAACATTGTCATGGCTCAAACACGCCTCTGTTTGCCTGGCAGATTTGTTAGTAGTAATTGCTTACACCTGTGCAGCACTTCAGCTCCTGGGACTGCTCCAGGCTGTCTGCTGCATGTTTCAGGTTAAGACTGCAGGACTAAGCCCTGCAGGTACAGAAAATACTTGTTTGAAATTCAAGCTAACTCCAGAGCCAGTATTTCTCTCCACAAGACTGACATGGCTCTTTACACCTAAATTCTTCATCATCCTCAGAGCAGCCAAGTGAGTTAGGACAGTGTATTCACTCTGCTTACAGATGGGCAGCAGGCAAACTACAGCCCTGAACCGTAAATGCCTGAAACCAAGTGAAACGCCTACAGATCCAGGAGGCTTTGGACTCGAGTCTTCTGTCATCTGTGCTGGTGCTTCTCCTCCTCCACAAATGCACCACACGCTCAGGAAGCTCTGGGTGTGTTGGTGTGGGGCTGTCCAGACGTGAGGAGTTAACTCTCTCTGCAGGCACAGGATGAAGATGGACCATCTGTCCTCAAGCTGCCCTAGAAAGGGAGAAGTCTCCCTTGCTCCATCCTTGCCAGTCATATGTTCTTGACTGCTTCTTTTTGCCATCTGTGGAACGCACTGAGTTGAGTAAAGAGTTCTCTGCTGGGTTTGCCAGTGGGTGGTCGGGCCAGCAGAAGGCAGGGAGCTGGGCTGAGACCCTGCAGCTCAGAGGCAAGGGAGAAAAGCAGAGCAGTGGGGTAGGACCACACTCCTGGCACCAGTGACTGCCTGGGCAAGGCAGGTCAGCAAAGCTCCCAGGCTTTCAGGAGAATTCCTCAGAAACTGGAACATCAAGTAAGAGTCTGCCTGGAGTTCTGCTTTTCAGAGAAATTACCAAATTTTCCTTGCCCACACCTAATTCTACTGAAGGCAAGAGTCAGTCCTGATGCAGAGCAGCTCTTATCACTGCATGACAATGTTTTAGTAAGAATTTCCTTACAATTTGTTCCAGAGCCAGGCTCAGGCCAGTTTCCAAAGGTGATGACATCAAGACCAAAGTTAGGAGCAGATGAAAACTGCTCTTACAGAGTTGCACTTGGCCTGAACCTTTTTCCAAAGAAGACATATCAGGTGTTTTGAAATAAGTTAAAAACATTAATTACAGCTGTAGCAGTAGTTTGAAATGTGACAGGCCTTTTAGAACTTCTTGCCATAAATCACAATGTCAATATTGCAAAAGAGTGGTTTGTTTCCATCATAATCAAGTTGTCTAGCACTGAATAATGGACTACTAGAGGCTGCCTCTTTATCTTGGCATACACAGAGCTCAGCAGTGTGTGTCAACACCAAGAACACTTGAAGGATTGCATTGCTTTGTCTGCTTGGACCCAAAAATACCAGGGCTTTGGAGGGGATTCAAACTGTTTTGTAAAGTACCTGCTCTAAGCCAGCTTACTCCCTTCTAATATGGGCAAACTTGCTTATCTGTGTCCTGGTGTTCAGAACTTAGCCCTCCCTTTCCTCCTATTATTCACCTGGCTAATGAAATCTGTGCTGTGTGAAAGGGGCAGCGACACACAGTGCACACGAACCTGCGGAGGTTCTCATTGGTGTGCTTCTAACCCAAATTATTTCAGTGTTACATAAACGGTGCCGGCCCTCGGCCCCTCTGAGCAGTGGCTTCAGCTAAGTTGTGCCAGGTGCCTTACAAACAGCTCAGAGCTTGGAAAAATACATAATATATTAAGGGTGGGACAGAACCAAATAGATACACTTAAATCAACTTGTTCATGCATGACCGGAGCGCAGTAACAGCTCTGGTGAAGCAGCCAATATTTAGCTCAGTGTCCCTGAGCCTGCAGAACCTGGACTCCCTTTTGAGGCGTAACTTGGCTGTTCCCACTAATTTTAAAGAAGGGATACCTATGGAAATGGTAGGACAAATACAGCACAGAGGGTCCTGGAACTGACCATAGTCTTGACCCTGTTTTGTTCATTTAAGCATTTCTTACAGAACAGCTGCAGATGGCACATTAAGTGCAAGCTCTGCTCCCTTCCTGCCAGAGGAGAGATGTGCAAGTAAAGCAGTGGATCTGCTAATCTCTTCCATGATGAGATTTAGATAAGGGCTTGTTTGGGACTCCCCTGTCACATGGGTAATTTTGATTCACATCTCTTGGACAAATGCGAGCTAAAAGCAGTGATTGCAACATCCATGACTTCCCACGGGAGATTCTTTCAAGACATTTGAGTTTTTACCTCTATGCAGAACTAAGAGAAGTTCAGAAAAAAATGCTGATAAAAGCTAAACACACACTCTTCCTTCTTTCCATGGTATTCAGTTGCAAAACAACTTACAATGTAGCTAATAAAAACTGGAAAGTTTCCTCTCAGAGTCATAGCTTTTCCTCTCAAGAGCAATTGAAGCGATTTCCTATGAAAGCCTGTCTCTGCTCAGTGCCAGTAGCTGTGTTTTTCTTCTCAGGATAGGTGGCTGCACATATTTGTGGAGACCACCAGTGCACTTGCTGCTGGATGTGCCGTAACACCCAGCCTGGGATGGGAGAGGGTGTCCCTCCCCACAAGCATGGGTCTGCTCCTAACACCAGTAATTCTTCATCCCCATGATCCTTGGGGCTCCGGTTGGCAGTGAAATCTCTTCCCTGTCAGAGATTTGTTTTTTCCTGCTGGATGTTTCTCATGTGGCTTTAATTCTGTTTGTGGAGGCAGCTGCACGCACAGATCAGAGGAATGGGCTGGGAGCAGAGTCAGCTTCCCGCAACTTATCTCTGGTTGACTAGGGCAGGTGGGGAAGGGAGGATGTGGGCTCCAACCATCCCAAAACCTGTGGGATGGCTAAGGATGGTTACTGTAGTGATGATATCTTCTTGCAGAGAAGACCAGAAGAATGTGGTGGGTGCAACCTGGGACACATTCCCACACCCGCCTCTGTATACTTACATTCATTCAGCTCCAACATCCCATTAAGCTTGATGGAAGCAATTAAAAAAAGCAGCAGTAGCTCTTCTTGCTCATTTGTGAAAACCAGTTAGCGAGATTCTGTTATAGATGAGCAGTCAAATTTTAAGCTGACAGGGTGAAGTTAGGCTCTCGGGGTAATTCTGTCTTTTGGAAAGGTTGTGTGTGTGTATGTCAGTGTAACATAACCCAGCCCAGCACAGGGAGCCTTCCAGCAGGGTGAGGTTTAACTGCTCAGTAGAGTGGAGAATGGAGATCTGTTCTGACTAGGACCAGCAGGAGAAAAAGTGTGTTTATGCAAGCATGTACATCTGTTGGTGACACACACATATGCTGGACTAAGTTTGCAAAGGCCAATGCCAGAACATTAGAGGTGATTCCAGCTTCTGCTTGAAAAAGACTTCTAGCAGCATCATAAGAGTACTGGAAGCTTGGGACTGCTGCCATTTGTGGGGAAATTTCTGTTATTTTTATGTGGGGATCCCACTGGGAAAAAGGTTAAGTCCGTTTGTTTGTCGTAACAACACAGGAAGGGAAGAGGTTTTCCTTTTATCCTGCTAGAACAGCTACCTTTGGCATCCTATCCCTTTTCTCATCTGGTTGAGATCCATATTCAAACTAACAGAGCTTGTCCATAGCTACCATTCAGTAAACAGTAACGAGCTGAAGCCAGCTATTATCTAGATTGAATTAAGCAGGCAGCAGGTCGAAGATGTAACATGTTCACCTTTCCTTTTGCCAGAGCAGGAAGGGGTGTATTGGACCCCAGTAGGAAAGGGTCTCTCCCTTGGTTCTGATCACAGAAGCTTGTGACTGCAGCTGATCGAATAGGAAGCCCTTGAGTTACAATAAAATGTCCTAAATGTGGTTGACAAATGTGCCGGTTTGGACACAAATCCGGGAGGAAACGACATGAGAGGGGCGTCTTTCTCTTTCTCTCCTGCTTGGGTGTCTCTCCACCCCAAGACAACAAGCTTCTGACAAAACCAGTGGTGAACCCCTGCTTCAGCTGGGTGCTCACATAAGTTCAAATCCAGAAATGATCACAATCTCTCTAGACTGGTACTATTTGAAAATGCCATCAGATTTTCCAACCTGGAAGTGCCCTGAGGCAATCCTCGGCTATTGGCTCTGGACTTCCAGCAGCCACTGAAACTTAAACTAAGTCTTTTCTCCTTCTGGATAAACAAACCACCCTTTGCCTCCTTGTTTCCCATCCAACAGAACACTCACTCTCGTAAATGAAAGCAAGCTAATTTACTGATCTCAACTGCTCTTTTCCCAACATGATACTCAATGCTGTGAGTCACCATGAAAGGCTCTCCCCTTTTCCATCAAGGTCAGCAGCAGATTTAGCAGGGAGCAGGTGCCTGGTCATAGCTCCAGGCTGAGCTGGCAGCACCAGCAGCAGTGTCCAGGTGGAGGAAGATTTTCTGCATCTGCCTCTGCCACAGATACAACAGTTTGACCTAATGTCAAAGGAGGTCAGATAAGAAAGATAAGTTGCATTGCCTGAACCTTCTTTTTTAACAACTCTTTTCGGATGCAAATAATTCAGTTTAATACAGGTAGGTGCTGCCCCAGGTCTAAACGAAATTTGGGTTACAAATAAGGAATGGCTTAGAGGCAGGGAACAGTCACCTAACTTTAGAAACAGTTTAATCTCTCTCTTAGAGCTGCAACAATGAGGACTTTTCTTTGTGTTTCTGTCCTCAAACAAACTTCCTTTGTTCTGGTGCAGTTTCTCCTCCCCTGGAATTTGCTGTCCCAACTGCCTCACTGAAGTCATGCTCAGGCTTGCTCCAATGCCAGCAATGTCTCAGAAGTCTGACGAAACTGAACGATCCCTTCTCCCCCTGTATGCCCGTGTCCAGCCACCCAAAGAGAAGCCAGGAGGCATTTCGTGCAACAGTGTTGGCCCAACAGCAGTGCATGAAGAGCAGGAATGGAGGGATGGCACCTGCTGGAGCCCAGGCTTTGGGTACAGATACTGAGTCACTGAGATGTCCAGAGTGGTGGTTGACTCACCAGGAGCATGTGAGGCTTGTCCCAAGTCCCTGATGACTGTTTTCACACCCAGACACACCTCAGCTGGAGTGGAGGACAGGAAGCCACCCAGAGAAGCCACCAGCTCAAGGTTAGGGCACTGCCTTGGGAGGACATTTGCAGCCTCCAAATTGACCAGAGCAGGAACATGAATTAAATCTTCTCTCTCTCACATGGATATCACAAAGGTCAGCACCAGCACAGGCTGCCTTTGTTCAAGCTGGTCCTGGTTTTGGCTTTGAGCATGTCTGGGGCAGAGGATGGGGAAATGTGCATCAGTTCTTCAGGGTGGCCAGCCTAAGCTGCTCCTTTGCAGGAACTCAGCTCTTGGACACCCTGGCACAGCTTGGTGAAAGCTTGGGGTCCTGCTGGGTACAAGGATATCCTTGAGTGAGGAACTATAGGCTAGGAGCCCATCCCATTCCCACCAGCTGAGACCAGTGGATCAGCAGTCTTGGCGGCTGACTCAGCCCAGCTCTCCCATTTGACCTTACTGAGGAGCAGCTTCCAAATCATGGTGTGACTTCAGAGTCAGGTGAATCAGACACTTGATCAAGAGTCACTCTAGGATTTATGGATTTGAGTGCAAGCCTAACTGTGGCCATAGGCTGAGATCATTGTCTAAAGCGCAACATCAAAATGCAGTCAGTGAGATGCCTGCTGCAAGAATCCCCCTCCATTTCATTGCTGCTCATGGAGCTGTGCAGCTATTTCTTCACGCAGAATCAGAGCAGTCTGAAATCTCCTGTGTCATCCTCAACCCCTATCAGGTTCCTCTACACAGAACTGTAACAGATAGGATCAAGCCTAGAGTGAAAAAGCAGCCCCTTGTTCAGTGAGGGAATTCTCACTGGTAGTGTCCAAGCCGTGTTGCTCAAAGGGCCAGTGAGAAGCTGGGGTTTGGAATCATTGGAGAGAGCAAAGTTTCACCTGGAGAGGCTGTTTCCATCAGCACTGCCTGCATCGGCCTGTGTGACACGCACTTTGAAGTTGTAAGTGGGGGAGCAGGAAGGGACCCACTCTGTCCCTAACAGAGTCTGTACCTACACCCTCACCTTAGCTTCTTGCTGTATCCTGGTTTGCATTTTCTCCTGTGCCTCGTGGGAGAAAAACTCAGGTTTCAGGAAGCATCTCATTAAATTTTCCGTATTTTGAAATGAAGTGACTCACTCTTACCAAGCCAGCTGCTGTTTTGTCCTTGCTCTGTTCACTGAGACAGGCACAGGACTCACCCCTGCCCCACGACTGGCCCCAGGATTCTGGGGAGTCGGGGGTCCAGGCAGCAGCAAACACATCACCTTCCCCCTCAAAAAATGTCCCTCTGTGGCTTTTAGACACAAACATGAATGTACATGAAAGGGCAGTGGGTGGGGGCTTGTGCTGAATAATAAGCAGCAGCCAAACAAGTCGAGCAGGTCCGTGGAAGCAATTCAGGCAAGCCAAAAAGATCGGTAAGGTGAGATGTAATTATAACCCCTCTGAGCTGGGACAGGAGGAGCCGAAGGATGCACGACACAAACATCAGCCATGCAGCCCTGCTACACCAGGGGGAACTAGGCCTGAGTAACAACTTGTTTACAACTTCACATTCGTCCTGGCTGAGCCAGCCCCACAATGATGTAACTCTGAGCACCTTACACCTTACAGGCCAAAAGTTTTTGGGCTGTAAGAGGAGATAGGGAAGAGGCACACAGGTACATAGGTCAAATTTTCTTTTTTTCCTTTCCTGTGTCCTATCCTAGAAATATTTAATTGAAGAACAATTTATTCAGGATTTTTCCTGTTTTCTATTGTGTGTCATGTGCTTTGCTGGTGTGTCGATGATGGAGGAACTGCAGAGCAACATCTCTCACAGCCAACAACAGTAAAATGAAAGTTCAGAGCCTGAGCAAATGGTCCCCAAACCTCTACTATCCTGTTAGATAATAAAGAAGCCAAAACATACCTTGGTTATCACCAGAAAATAGCCTACAGAAACATCCTGCTCATTCAGTTATCCCTAACTCATTTTCTTTCTTTAGCTCTATGAAGTTTCCAGTCTCAGTTGTCCAGTGGCACAACATGAAAGGGTGAAAGGGTGGCCCTTGGGAGCCAAGTGCCCAACCAGAAGCTGAAAGAAACCCGTTACAGCCAAAGACAAAACTTGACCTAATGAGCATCATCAACAGAGAAAAATATGAAAGCAGGAGAGTTTCAAATTGTCCTGTCACTTCAGATAAGATCTGACTTTCTACACGCAAAAATGGAAGTAAAATCAAAGGGGGGGGGGTGAGAAAGAAGCTGGGGAAGTGCTGAAAGCTTTCAAGCTTTGTTCTTTCATCACAAAAAAAGAAAAAAAGAAAAGAGAGGCACGTTTTCCCCTTTGTAAGTTGTATTTAAGAGCTAGACCCCTCTTCGTTTCGAGCCAAGGGAATTTTTGCTTTTGAGTTTGAAAAAAGCAGAATCAGGGTCACGATTTTTAAAAAGCTTAAATCCCAGGCGTGTTTTAGAAACAGATTCAAAAGCACATGCTCACTGCAATTATCTACGCCTGCGGTGTTTTCAGACATGTGGACTTCAGGAAAACAATAGCCAGCCCTGTTATCAGCACAAAGGAGGATCAGTTTGGAATTACCGTACCTGTAACATAGGCAGCCCTCAGCTCTGAGGGTTTCCATTCCCACTGTTGTTCAGCTGTGAATTTACTTACAACATTCCTGAAATAGAAAAAAGAAAGAAAGAAAGAAAGAAGGTCGTTCCTGACTGAAGTGTGGAGCAATTGAGAGCTGTCACTCTCTAAAGGATAACTCTCAGCACAGGTCTTGCCTAAAATCAGGGAAGTTTCCACCACTGGAAACTGATAGTTTTTGAAGCAGGAAAAAAAATCAGGGAGAGAGAATGTCTGAACACAGGGATGCTCCAGCTCCAACGCAGGCACTGCACAAGGGTAGAGGTGATGGATGTGTCCCTGGCCGGAATATTCCCCTGTACAGGAGCCATGACTCTTTCCATCCATTTAAAACAAAGGACCACGATGAAGCATTGCAGCTCCAGAAGATGTTTTAATAGAAAGGTTTGGTGCTGATGGCAAATACCCAGATGCTACCCAGTGTGATCACTCAGAGGCACACACACCTTGGGTAGCTGGGTCGGGCTGGTAAAGAACTGTCTCTTGGAAACCCTAAGCTTGTTATTTAGGTTAACTGCATGTTAGTCTTTTATGTATTTGAGTTCAAAACTCCCAGGGATAATATTGTTGAATCTCAGAAAGCTGTGTGGGAATCAGAAAGGCGTGGGTGGTCAAGCCTTAAGGACTTGAGCTGGAAAAAAAAAATGCGATGGTGAGTTTTAGCAGGTCCTGGCTCCCCTCAGCAGCTCCAGAGGAAGTGGTCCCTCTGTGGTGTTTGCATTGCAAACTATGCCGAGCAGGTGGTGACGTTGCCTAACCAAAGTACCAGAAACATCTTAAAAACATCTAAGAAATCCTGGGTCTCTGTGTCAGGGGCTGCAAATCCTCAGTGGCCTGGGTCTCTCCGGTGTCACTGAAGGGTGAGGAGTCGCCCTGTGTGTTGCTGCTGTGGCAGAGCACGGCAGCCGAGGGACGGGGGGACAGGACACACACGGTGGTATCTGTAGCAGCCATCTCGGCTCCTTTCATAATCGATGGGGAGAAACTGGGAGGAAAGCGTGATTCATCCCACCTGCCTGACGCTCCGCCCCGGCTCCCCGCGGGTCGCAGCCCTTCTGCCTGGAAAGTGCTCTGCCAGGCTCTGCCGGCACTGCCCCGCCCGCGCCGCCCGTCACCCACACCCCGCAGCCCACGCTGCCATGTGTGCCCCTGCTGCTGGCCCCGGAGCCCCGAGCCCGGGCAGGGCGCTGCCACCTCCCTGCTGGCAGCTTGTGCTGGGAGTGCCGGGACGGGGCAGAAGCCGCGATGCAGCGGAGCAGCACCCCCAAACCAGCACCCCCCAAACCAGCGCCCCCCAAACCAGCGCCCTGCCTCCTGCACAGGTGATCCCTGCTTGGCACTTGGGAACAGGAACGAGTCTGTGTCACCCTTATCGGCGTGATCGCAGCTGTGCATTTCATTTCTCTGTGTGCCATAGAAGGTGCTGAAACCTGCACCAGGTGTGATTCATGTGCCATTACCATGGGTAAGCCCCATGGTGGCGATTAGCAATCACTTATATAAAACCCCGCGTTTCCAGGGCACTGAGCACCTGTGAACTATGTTAAATTGTAGGCAGAGTGCTCGGGAAGATTCTGGAGCTTTCTGGTCTTTGACAGGGGCACTCATGGGCTCCCCCCCTGCCCCAGGCTAGACAAAATTGTGATGCTGCGTGGCAGGGAGCCAAGGCAACAGCCCTGCCAGAGGGCTTTCCCCCGCGTGGGTAGCAGATACCCAAACCTCCCTGGGAGGCTTATATGGAGAGAGAAAAAAGCCAGCAAGAAAGGACTTGGGGTGGGAAGGAGGTAGAGCGGGGTGATCCTGGAAGGGAGGGTTTGGAGAGGGGGAAGTGCTTGGAGGCTTGGCTGGGGAGGAGAGGCTGGTGGAGGTGTAGGGTGAGAAGGTGACAGTGGAATGCGGGCACTCTGAGAGCAGCCTTGCTGGAGTGATGGGTTGGAGCTGGGAGAAAATCAGTGGAGGAAGGGCAATGAGGCAGATTGTTTTCCAGCTTTCTGTTGCAAATGAACAGAGGTGGGAGAGGCTCTGAGGCTAGATAGGGAGATTCAGCTAATTAACCATTCTTTAAAGACTTGCTGAGCAGGTAATCTATCCATGGGGGATACCGGTGCCAGTCCTGATCCTTATCCTCCTGTGCCCATGGAAATGCACTGCTCACCACTAACTCAGCACGTGCAGAGCCTGAGTGAGTCCCGGCTGGTGGCTGGGGGCTGACAGTGCCAATTGCCACCCTCACACCCCCGGGTCTGCGGCAGGGGCCACGCTGAGCCTTTGATGAAGCTGGAAAAAGGCATCTAGGAGAACTGGTCCTGCAGAGAGCCCAGCAAAGCCCACCTGACAGCTCGTGCCCAGCTCTGCTATGCACTGGTTAAAGTCAGCTCCATTCTCAGCCAGAAAAACCCTCTGATAAGTAGTAAGTCAGCCAGCTGAATATTTACCTTCCAAGGCTGGCCAGCACTGACATGCATTGCAGCGCCAGGCCCAGCTCCAGTGAGAGGGGGAGTGCCCGGGAATGCTGCGGCGGGGAAGTGGGAGGATTTATAGCTGTTTGCGATGGGGGTCGAGTGGGTCACCTGAGCCGAGGGGGCCTCCCAGGTCCTTCTTCTCTCTTGCCAAGAAAGACTTTCCTTGTTCGGCCTCCCAGTTAGTTGGATGGTGCAGCCCCTTCCCAGGGAGCGGGGTCACTTCGGAGCAGCTGAGCCTGGGAAACGAACCCATGGGTAGGGCTCCCATCCCGCCAGGAGCAGCATCCTGCTGCAGGGACGAGGAGAAGGGCTCAGAGGGCTGCAGAGAGCTCGGCAGAGAAATGCACCGGGCTGCAGATGTGTTCTGTATTGCCGAGCATTTCTCTTTTGCCAGCTGACCATCTCTTTGTACGTCCCCACCCTTCCGGGCTGCCCTCACACCAAATAACAGCAAAATTTAGACATTTTCCATGTAAAACGGGGTCAGTGCCTGACCCAGGAGGAGAGCATAGGGATGGACTTTTTTCGAAGTGCAACGGCTTAGAGAGGGGCTGTAGCACCCCGATGTTACCCCGCCATGGACTGACACAAACGTAGCTACAGCTGAACTCGCCCAGCTCTGCTCACTTGCTGGTTTGTTGTGGTTTTTTCCTCTTTTACCGAGAATGCAGGAACCTGCTGCTCCTGGATGGCTCCGAGATGAGTTTCCGCTTCCAGCACTCCCACTTCCAAAGCGGAGCTGAGAGTGCAGCCAGCCGAGCTGCTGGAGAAGTGCACTGTGCCAGGGAAGCACTTGGCAGAGGTGCTGAGCACCCTGCAGTGCCTAGAGCAGCTGGCCTTGCACAGGGAAGGGGCCTGGGGTGGGAATGGGAGATGTGCAGAGAGCGCCGTGTCCTCCCTGGGGCACCATACAGCTGTGGGGAGCTGGGGGACATTGTTCTGGCCACTGCTCCAGGAGAGGTTGTGTGGGAGGAGGGCTCACAGGAACAATTTTCCACAAAACTGGATGAGGTCACAGAGTGTTTCGAGTGACAATAAGTGGCGTGTAGGCTTTTCCTCTGAGAGGATTTCTTGCAGGAAAAGACAGAAATCTGAATTAGGTCTAGCAGGATCTCCTGTAGCCAGGCTCTGGGGACAGGGTCAATCTTTCTGGGTCACCGAATATTGAATATTTATGCTAATTGAAAAGCCTGGCAAGGTGAAGGCTGGCTCTACAGCTTCATGGTATGGTAGTCTCCCTCCCTGTCTTAAACTGTGCTGAACACCATTTTCAGCCTATTTTCCCAGCAAATGCCCTGACAAGGTTTGGGTCCCTCTGCTGTTGGCAGGGCACTTTTGTCCAATCCCCATCTCCGAGATTTCTCACCCTAGCTAGGAAAGCAGTTGCGGACACCACAGATTCCTCTAAACACGACTATTTCCCAGTCCGGTGAGCCTCCACCTTCCCGAGACAAAGTCTGTGGCCAGGTGAGAATCTCTGTGTCCCTCTCCAGCCCCGCCTGGCCGCCTGCCTCACCCACCACGCACTGGGCTTTGCAGACAGGGGATGCTGCTGCTGCTTCTCAGGACCTGCTCTTGCAGCTCCATCTGCAGGTGCTCATCCAGGCTGTGCCTGCACTGAGCCGCTCCCCGGAGCGTGGATTTCCAACCAGACTACATTGCTCATGCTGGGCTTGCACAGTCTGTTGCTGTCTGTCCCTTTCCATCGGGTTCCTGCCCTTGGTTGCGACACCGGGGTGCCGCTCCTCCTGGCTGCCCCACTGTCTGCCTCTCCGCGTGGTGTGTTCTCATGCTTTGCCTCCAAACTCTTTGAACCAGTCTGTAAGATTCTTCTTATCCTCCTCCAGGTCTTCCCCTGAGAGGATTTCTCTAGGACAATGATGAGAAATTCATCGTCTAGCTATGAGGAGAGGAAGGGTGTGGGGTGGAGTTTTTATCTCCCATCCCTGCTGGGACATGGCTCCTGATGTGATGTGACCCATTTGCTGACAGCCACATTTTCAAACTCTCCAGCAGCTGTTCTGCTCACTGCTGGGTGTCTCTGGAGAACAGGATCACAAATCCATGGGCAGCAAGTCCTGGGAAGATGGTCCAAGCAGTGTGCAGGACTCCTGTACCCATCTGCCCATGTTACCCTGTGTCACAGGCAACCTGCCCTGGACAAGGCAGGAAGGCGTATTTGGCCTCAGTGCAAAGTCCAGCAGCAGTTAAAGCAGAGCCCGTAACAACATTTCATCATCCCAGTGTCTCTCTTCACTCAGTGCTCCTCGGGGCATGCAGGGGACTGTGGCAGCCTGTCCCAGCTTCGTGCAGGGCTGTGGCCAGCGCCTCTTGCTGCTGCTCTGGTGGCTGCAGCAGTTGTGATGGAGGCTCTTGCAGCCCTTTGAAACCACAGTCACGGGTTTCTGCATCAATCCAGGTGGTGGACAGTCAGATTAGCATCTGCAAGGAGGGGATATGAGGGCTGAGAAGGCTTTAAACATGAAAAACATCTCCAAATCAAACCGATACCTCAGGAGTGGTCATGACTGAGGAGGGGTCTTCTGGTCGTGCATTACTAATAACATAAATCCTACAAAACCTAGTGTGGGGCTTACACATGCAAATCATGTCCTGTTGGCTGTGCTTTGTAAAGACCTGCTCTGAGATGTCTGTGGGCAGAGCTTGGCAAACTCGCCACAAGTGGGAATGTTGAGATATTGGAGCAGACTCGGGATTTACTTTCGAGGAAGAAAAAGGATCCTCAGCCCAGGGCTGACTCACTGTCAAATAGGATTTCAGGAGGCTGTTGTACAAGATTATAAAATAAACAGGAACACCAGCCTACAAGGCTTTTAACTTGACAATTTTCCTTGATACATGAAAACAAAATGAGCCAGAGATAGTCAGTCCATCAGGCTTCCAGCTCTGTTTGAGTCAAAGTGTTCAGCCTGGGCTGCTCACGGGATGTGCGTTGTTCTTTTAACCCAAGAAATCATGAGCACAGTCCCTCCTGTCAGCCAGGTGAGTACTTTGCACCCTGTCTCTCATGCCTACATGCATAGCCCTTGCTCATCCATCTATCTGGAGAAGATTGCAGCAAGGGCAGTTAGACTGACCACTGGCCTAGGGCCTGGGAACTGCTGACTCTGAATTTTGGGCTTGGAGAAATTCTACTACTTGTGATACATAAAATGGGGGGTAATGATGCCTCAGGAAAAGTTGCTTAGAGTGGTTATGGGGGTTAATTAGTTAATCCCTGCAAAATGCTGTAGGAATCTGAAGAGTGATTTTAATATTACTGCCTTTCACGCAGGCAAACAGTGTTCACTTCATCTGAGAACTTAAAGCAGACTGCTCTCATTAAGACTCCCAGAAGAGTTTTTGCAACCTTTTGTGTATGTGACCTTGTCAGGACCGACGCGACCAGTGTGTGTGAAATAAGCTGTTGTGATCCCATTCATTTTTCTAGCAGGCAAGCACGGTTCTTTCATCAGCTCATTTGTCTGATGCAGAGACCAACGCCTGGGATTTCAGCTCCCTGCTCCAAGACCGGTGGCTTTCCTGGCACAGCTGGGCTGGTGTTGGACTGGCTTCACCTGCAGGTTTGCAAGCTCTCCATACTGAGTAAGCTGGCAAGAAGCAGATAAATAGCATCAATCCACTTACACATTCCCACACGGTAAATCCCGGCAGCCCTGTTGGGAGCAGAGCACGCCTCGAGCATTTGAGAGCTAGGAGGGGCAATGAGGAAGAAGCGTGCGATGGGAAAACAGCTGTTACAGGGAGCTGGGAAAGGTGGCAAAGCGAAGAGGATCCCCGTTTCTGGGAGGCCGCGGGGACGCGCAGCTCCTCGGCAGCGCCGGGTCAGCCGCGCCCCGGAGGGCTCCCTGGGACCGCGGAGATTCCAGGCGGGAGCGGCGGTGGCGGGGAGCGGCCGGCAGGTGGCGCTGCGCCCCCGGAGGCGCTGAGGCGGCGGGACCGCGGCGAGGGAGCGGAGCCGATGCCGGGACCCCGGGACTCCGGGACTCCGGGACTCCGGGACTCCGGGATTCCACCCCAAATCCTGCCCTGCAGGGCACCCTGCCCTCGGCTGCAGGGAGCCCAGCGCCCCCAAACTGCAGCGTATCGCACCGGCCCCGGATGTGCTGCTGGATACGGGCCGTTGTTACCCGGCTGGAGGATGGAGGCAGGAATTCGCCCAGGAGCCGCCTGGTTCTGACCTTCCTAGCATTGCCCCTTTCTCCCCCGCTCGAACGCAGGGGTGGCTGCTCGCCCGCCTCGCAGGGAATGAAGGGCCGAGGGGTGGATCAGAAGGAAGGCATTATGCCCTGCTAATCCCCTCGAGCCCACACTTGTCACTAAAATGTGTCTTTGTTCCCAAAGCGTGTTTTCTGCCTTCTCAGTACAGCCAAGCGACTTCGTCCCTAAAATGCTGACTGTCCCTTTCAAGAGGCTGCCAGCTATAACTTCAGACATCACAATGGGATGGTGGAACCGCTCTGTGCCTTGCCTCTGCTATCACTCCCCTTTTCTGTGCCTTGTATGTCTTCACTCTCTTAGCAAGAACTATGTGAACTTAATCTTTATACTTCCACCAAATTAATTTTCCTTTTTATCTTTCCCTATTAAAGGGAGATGCTTTTCAGGTGGCAGGGCCTCACTCCTCCAAGAGGGGATGAATGGAGGGCTGAGGCACCGCTGTGTTTTGGTGGATGGGATACCAGAGAGCGGGGGATGCGAGGGGGAGCAGCCTGTCACCTGGACAGGTTATCAGCCCTCTGGAGGGACAGGGCAGTGCATGGGAAGGGAAAGAGAGGGCCTTCCAACATGGATATTTTTTGATCTTATATTTTAGAGCATAAACTCTCCCAGGATGAGAGCCTGGGGCAAGCATCCCCACACCGGGGAGCAGGGAGAACTCCCTTGTGGTCATCTCCTGCCTGTTTTCTGTCTCCTCAGGCTTGCCTGCACCCAGCACGACCTTCAGACCTTCCTCTTGGCCATCTTTGTCCCTCCTCTGCTCTTGCTTCAGTTTTCAGCTATCCTTCCTGAATTCCAGCCTCAAAGGAAGAGCTGGGACAAGGGCAGCAGAATGAGGCAAGGACATGGGGTAGGAGTCAGAGAAAAACCAGGGTGGCCATAACTTCTTTCCAGTGGTTCGTTCTCCTCACATGCTCCCTGCAATCTCACTGCATCCCAAAATATAGACCCCCTGCTTGCTTGCTACCCTCCAGCTCCCAAAATACAGCCTATACAGTCCTATACTCTCTGTAACACTTCTATACTCTCCTTCTTGCCCTGCCTCCCATTCCAAGGAGAGAAGGGAAGCCACTCTCACTGTTCCAGTTTACAGGGCACTGTATCCTCCTTCTCCCCCCTGCACCCATCCAAGCCAAGTGGCTGAGGACAAGGGGCTGTGGACAAACATTCAAACTCCTAGGACAGCCATAGAAACCATAACATTGAATAATACCCTCCCATGAAGCCCAAGCCAAGGGCTGCTCCTTGCACATGCAGCATGCTGAAGCTGGCCTTGATTTTCAGCACACTTGTGAGGCCAAATCCTGATTTATTTACGGCAATTTTCCAATCAACTGGAGTAGACCAGGACTTAGACTGAGACACACATTCTAGCTAATGTTTCATATAGCTGTACTTTTTCTTCCAACACGATGGTCTTGTTAGTAGCTGGAAGGCTTCGGAAATGTGCAGAACAGATGAAGGTAATTTGGGATTTCCAGTCTTGGGAATATTTTGTGCCCACTGAAGTCAGTGGGAAAGCTACCACCACTTCCAGTGGGTGCTGGAATGCCTCTGAGCTATTTGGCAGAATAAATTTGATTGCATAATGACTAAAGGAGGGCTTAGGTTTTCCACAGGATAAAACGATCAGTGAGCAGCAGTGAACTCTGGAAATGGCTGTGTTATCACTTAGGTCTCTCATAAAAACAGAACAAATGCAACAACAGCAACAAAGTCCTAAATGAAGGAAAAAGGAAATTTTTTTCTTAAAAGCTCTGGGCATTTGGATCACTGGGAATAATCTTAGTGTAGTGATCAGTTTGAAAATGAGGGTGTTTCTTAATCCCAGTCCGTTGTGGGAATGTGCAGCCTGGTATTTCTGTTCTGAGCAAAGATCTTATCTGGCAAATGAGCCAAAGTACCCAAAAGGCCTGTGTTTATCCCACTTTTATGACACAACAAGGTCCAGGTCCCACACCACAGACTCACACATCTGTGTGTGCAGCAGAGCTCATTTCAGGAGGACCTTTGAGATGGAGATTTCCAGGAGTTCCACAGTGTCCATGGGCTGCTTTTTTCCCACATCATGGATGTTCCATGCACTCAGCTCATGAAGGCTGTGTCTCTTCCTTCACAACTAGCCAGGGAAGGCTGCAAGGTGAGAATCAAAGACAAAGATTAAAACCTTTGCTGCATCTCTTCTTCTGTTCTATTATGCCATGTTTTCCCTTCCTCCAATAAGGGGGTTACTATTTTCCCTCTGAAAATGGGTTCAGCAGAGGCAAAAAGAGCCCTCCATGCAAGAGCCAAATCTCTTGCATGGTGTGATGACAATTCACAGCCTCCTGTTACACCGATAGGTAACAAGAGTGTCACCTGTGTAGTGGGGAGAATATTCCCAGGAGAGCTGAGGAATCTTGGACTGGATACAAAAGTATCTTGCTATGGAAACCTTAAATCATGAGGCATCAGAGGCTGTTTAAAGAAGTCATGAAAGCAACAGCCCTCTGAGCTTGTTGCTTAGGGAGCTGCACGTTTTCCTAATGTGGGAACAGATGATGGAAAACCCTCCTTCCATTATCAAATGCTCATAACTGACCCCAGCCAGGAGAGTGTTTTCCCTGTAGTGTATTTTCCCTTTACATTGTGTTATTTCATCAGTTTAACATCCCCTGCTTGTATTTCTTCAGTTCACAGCTACAGAAAGTAGCTTCAGCTGTAGCTGTCGTGCAGCCAAACTGATGTGCTGCACGTAGGAAGCATCACCCTGGAGGTGACCTTGCAATGACTTCACTCAGTGCCTCACAGTAACCTATAGATACTGGTGCTGTAAAAATGGTTTTGTGAGAGGTATAAATACAAACACTGTGAGATCACATATTCCGGGCTGTAACTGAATGCAGACTCTTGGAAGAAAAACAACTCAAAGCCCTCCTGGAAAAAGCTGTCGAGTACAAGCACACTTCATAAATTTTTCCACAACCCCAAATGTACCATGCAACAAACAGGCTTCTTTTAGAAAGTGGGGCCGTGAACCCCACAATGGCTGGGCATTACCTGTATTATTTGTAATCTGTCCAGGATGGGGGGGAGGAAGGTCTACCTCAAGTCCTTGTTGTGTTGATGTTCTTAGGATCTCTGTGGGAACCCAAACCATCAGGAAGGAGTCTCGTGCTTGCTCTGCAAAGTGAGCATGATGCCTTCGCTCTGGTGCCACGCAGCAGCTCCCCTCGCCTAGGGAATACCCAACGTGGCTGTTTCAGGCAGTCCCAGCAGTAGAACCAACCAGTGACTCAGGAGATGGTGAGATCAGCCCACCCAGCCCAGCACTGACACTGGGCAAGGAGGACACAGACCCTGCAGGAAACTGTGCTGAACCTCTGTCTTGCTGGACTCAAGTGCCTCCAAAGGACCTGAGAGTCAAACATGTACCTGCCCACTACCTTAATTTTTGCTGTCTTTTCTCTCTACTTCTAGGCAAGACAGAGCAAGGACAGTCCAAACAGGAATCCTAACAGCTTGCTCCAGAGCCATCATCCTTCAGATTTCATTGGAGAAGGTTAACCATCCTGGCAGATGCACCTGCTTGCAGTCAGAATAGCAAACATCTGCTGTGCAAGTGATTTAGTGACAGTTTACCTGGCTGTGAAAGGTGCCATAACAACGACAATTACAGCATGGCCATAGGGAGCTCAGAGCTCCCCACATTCCATCTCACACTTGTCTATTAGTGTCTGGTGATGTTGCACAAATGCCTAGAGCAGGCAATCAGAAAGAATTATCAGCTTAATTAAAACCCACCATGACCATTTAACTAGGCATAATGAAGCTATCCGACCTGGAATTTGCCCAGCACTCAAACAGTTGCTATTTCAAATGAGTGAGAGTGGCCAGAAGTGGTTTTACAGTTCAGGGGAAAATGGTACGTCCAGTCCTACAGTCCCTCTACATCCATGCCAAGGCCTCAGTGCAGCACAGTTGTTTGTGCATCTCATATCGAGCATTATCTGGGCACGGGGCCACCCTCACACAGCCCCTGCCAGGAGCTTGGCCCCAGCTCAGTGTGCTGCACACCACCTTCTGCTACTCTGCATGTTTTTCTCCCTCTTTCTGGCAGTTACTCTTTCATTATTCACTGGAGCAGGGACTGGATGCTGTGACAACAAAGCTTGTGCCACAATCCTGCAGAGTCCCTCCCAGACCAGTAAATAGTTGTTGATATTGAAAATAATCCATCCAGGCTTCTGTTCAGCCTCAGAGGAAGAGAACGCAGAGGCTGCACACGGCCTGCTCTGCCATCTCCTACTCATGCTGCTTTTAATGAGGCTTAGCCATGCTCCTCAAGGCTCTGTCCCAGTGAGGGGCAGCAGCACAGGGACATCTGGCTTGGGAGAGATGCCAGAGCTTGGCCATGACGCAGGACCCTGTCCCTCAGCAGGGTCAGCCCTGGTGACTGCTGCAGAGTTGTCCCTATAGGCACCGAGCACGGGCTGGGGGCCCACATGGGCTTCTGGGCAGCACCTCCCACACCTTCTTCTGCAACTCTGTTAAATACTCCAAGCTAAAGGTTTCCATGTGCTCTGTCCATCCCGGGCACTTCCGTGGTTTTGGAATGTTTCAGCTATAATTGTCCTGTTCTCTGTGGCCAAGATTTGGGACATATCTTGCAGTTTTGTGCATTCTTGCCTCTGGTTTGTTGCGAAAACAAAGTGCTGCCCAAGCCTGGAGGTTTGGCAGGGAGTGCTCACTTTGAGTGGGAGGTTTCCTGCTTTGCCCGAACTGGACAAGTTACAGGTGTCTGAAAAACTTCTCGTAGCTCTTGTTCAGTGTGATGGGACTTGTAGATGCTCACTGATAAGGCTGATATTAATATAAATTGTGTTCTAGATAGATTAAATATGTCGTACTCTCAAAAATCAGTACATCAGCAAATGATGCCCCAGTAGGCACACCAAAATTTGTTGCTTTATTTCATTTTCATTTTGTGTGATTTAATTTTATACAGCTGACATGGAGCTAATAGTATTTATTTCTTTCACAAAGAAATTAATGAATGTCAGAGCCGCATTTAGAGACAGCATAAAACAGTCAGAGGAAACTTAAAGTGAAGTTGTGTCCTCAGAGCAGCATTTAAACACTTGCACTGAAGCTACAAGCTGAAGAGGAGAAAACAAAAGGTGCAATTGTTTTATATGACATGAACATCTACTCTGTGGTGTGAGCAAACCACAATGAGAGGGAGAAGGAGGAAGGAAGAGTGAATAATGGACAATATGCCCTGGAGATCTCCTGTAGAGCACTCAGCTCGTAGGAAGAGCAGGAAGCAAAATAAATCACCCTCAGCTCTGATACCATCTGATTTCAGAGGGTTTCACATTCTCCTTCATTTTGTTTAGCCAGTTTAGGAACAGAGGACTTCTTTGCATGACCTGATAAAGCCATTTATTTGTGGTTTGCCTTCAGTGTCCCTTGCTCTTCAACCTCCTCTGGGCCTGCATCAGTCCTGTGGATCTCTGGGGTCCTATGCCTCTCAAAGAAACCTGGCCAGCCTCAACACTCATGTCTTTTCATCTTTCTGGATTACTGGATGAATGTCAAACCCACCTAATCCTGTAACCCACGGTGGGGGTTCATTTCTCTCTCCCATCTGCAAGATGCCAGGTTGGGACTGAGGAGGCTGGGACCCTTCTCCATAACTGGGGATTGGATGGGATGAGGGAAGGGGGAGCTTCCCTAGGTTTGTTTGTTTTTTGTCATGAACCTAGGCATCATAAGTTTCTATTTTATTCATTTTTCTCTGTGTATACCTGCTTTCTGCTTTTATATTGTGAGATCCTGAGAGAGAGGGTCTGAGGTTTTTTATTCCGGATTTTTACAGCGCTTTGCACAAACCCTAAGTGCCATCATAACAGATAAATATTGTAAAAATTCCTGTGTATATAATAGGTTATGTTGTTTCCTGGTCTCATGATGAGGTGCCTAATTAACCTTGCATCTAGTGCTTGGACCAGCTCCATAACTGGTGTAAACGAACACAGTTGCCTGGTTCTTGCCCTGTGGTAGCAGAGTTTAACCTGACAGTCACTGAAATATTCCATGTGTGGAGAGACTTCTGTCTGATTTTCTCACGTGGACATGTCACTGTGAGAGATCATTTTGGTACAGGGCAGCGTTAGTTATCTCAGCCCTTCAGAGGGAAGTGCTTGCCCCAGGGGCTTGATCTTGGCTCTGTGTTTTGCTGACCTTACAGTCTGTGCTGGAAATCAGCAGAACCTTTTTGAAATAAATGGGTAGCACTGATATATAATAAAAATACAGCTCAAAACATGTTTAAGGGAGGGATATCTTGGTCTTTTCTCTCCTAGTTTTTCGTGTAAAGGAGGAGGAAGATACAGCTAGGACAAAACCAAAACAATTAGGATGATTGGAAGCCTGGGGGAGAAGAGGGTGGGCTGTATTCAGTGCCTGCCCGGCACTTTCCCGCAGACATGCTGAGAGGCAGTTCACAAATGCAAGAATTTATTGTCTGGGTGTCACATTGCTGAATGTCACTGAAATGTCTCAAACTTCAGATTTTTTGTGCTAAATGCAGAAGAAATCTCCATGGCCAAACCACTGCAGAGATGAAGTGCTCCTGGCATCAGCTGGCAGCTGGTTTCTCTTGTATTTGGGGCTAACTCTGCCCACTTCTGCGTTGACTTTACTCATTGTTCAGGGCAGAAGAAACCCAGCCTTGACATAGCTTTTGGGCTGGACACACAAAAACCTCAAGTATTGCTTTTTTGAGCACAGAAGCTCATTCTATTCGCACAGGAATGTTTGTGTGCTTGTGAAGCTGGGGGTGCAGCATGGGAAAAATGAGTTCCTGTGATGTTTTGTGATGAAATGTGGACACACAGTTAAAGTAAAAAGGTCCCGTTTTATCCCAGCCAAGCCTCATTGGGGAAACTCCAACAAAATCAGTGATGTTTGGCCCAGAGAGTGAGCATGTTGGCCTAAGCATAAAATGAAGCATCCAAATGGTCACAGATGATTTATGGGAATTCCTCACGCCTTTACTGCCATTTCCTCCAGCTGTCCGAACTCCTTCCACACCATCCTCCCATCGGAGAGCAAGAATTAGCCTCCTTTTTCCTAAATGCTACATTTGGGGAAGACATCTGACTGAGCAGGCCTTCTCTGCAGATGGGGATGGCTTCAGATATTGAAGGGTTTCTCTTAACATAAACATGCTAGCTCCAGCTCCCCTGGAAAACCAAACACCTCCCTTGGGCTCCTTTAGCAGGCACCATTTCCTCTCATGGAAAGTCTGTGTGGAATGGATACAGCATCAATTAGGGAAAATCTAGCACCGGCTGATGAGCGATTTGGTACCTCCCCAGTGTAACATGGACAGAGTTATTTTACTGTGAGTTCTCTACTTGCCCGTTCGTTTCTTCCTGACAAGTTTGTCCCAGAGCTGAAGAATGCTTTTACATGTGTCCTTCTCCAGTCTTCACCTACATCTTCAGTTCTTAGGGCAGGGTCCTCTGGGACCTCTGCAAAGCCACGTTTAATGTCCTGCAGAGACCTGCCATGACTGGTGAGGCAGGAAGAAGGTCACAGCCTTTTGGTGTTCCTGTCAATGTGACCATCGTAAGCTTGAAGAATCGCTGCAGCCTCTCACTTCCGCTGGAACACAGTGCTTCTAACAGCTCTTGCTGATCCCTCCTCTCAGGGCAGCAATGCTCAAAGCCGGCTGCTTTGCTCCCAGGTGACCTCTGGCTGGAGATGTGCCATGCTGAGGATAGGAGCCAAAGGGAATGGCAGTTTTGAAGCAGCTAGGGGGTTGAGGGTGGCTCCTCAAAACCACAGCCCTGGGAGGTGCCCTTGGTTGCTGCTACCTGGTACTGACCATGATGTCAATACTAACCCTCAGCACTGTCATCACAGCTGGATTTTGCTGTCTTCTCTCCTCAGGTTCTGTCTCTGGCTGCTGTGTTGTCCATGAGCCATCCCCCTGGCCTAGGGACTGTCCCTTGCAACTCTACCAGGATGCTGCTCTTTGGGGAGGGAGGAGTTGAAGAAAAAAGCTGTGGGCATAGCCACGACAGGTGCCACTGATATGCAGGATCCTGATTGCAAGCTGCTTTCATAACCTTGGGGAAAAGCCCCTGAAGTCCTACCAGGTATGGAAGCTCTGGCCAGTGCAATATGAGCTGTTCTGCTCAGATGTTAGTGCAGAGGGAGAAAAGTGTCTCAGGGATGACTCACAAATTCCTGAATGTGCTGAATGTGCTGAGGTTTTTCTGAGATGAGGTCAGCTCTCACAGAAGCAGGACTGCTGCAGAAGGAGGTTAGCTGATGGCTTGATCTCCATCCTGTGTGTGTTCAAAGAGACACCACAACAGCCCTGGTGCAGAGTCCAGCACTGGCACACATCCCTCTGCAATGGCTGAGCAAGTACAAGGATCTCTGCCAGCCTCCCCTTTGCCACCCCTCCCTCCTGAATTAATATCTGCAAACTCATCTGGAAGCAGAATATCAGCAGCTCCTTGGGATTTGGTCAGTGCCTATAACCAGCAGCGTAGTAGGCTTAGAGGCAGATACAGAAGCAGAAAGAAACACAAGGAAACACTGCAGGTAGCGCTAACATCAGACATGTTTTTATTTTATTTTTATTTTTTATTTTCTTTATTTTCAAGATAGTTTTCCAGATCTACTTGTGTTCAGTAGTTAAAAAGCGCATTCATTTCTCCGTTAGCCGCAGCATATTGGATGCTCCTGTTCTTACGTTGTTTTGATTGCTAGGTATTTGAGGGTTTAATAAGGTTTTGTGTTTGTTTAAGGAATTATTGCCCACCCAATTGAAAGATAATGGGACGCTGTAGCCTTGCCAAGTGTTTTTATGCTTCAATAAAACAACAAGCAATTTACACAAGGTAATAAAACGGTACCCTGCCTCCACAATGAAGAAACACAAAGCCATGTTGGAAACGATGTCTAGCTCAGAAAATAAATCCACCCTTACTCAATGCACTCCATAAAATTAACTGGGTACAAAATCCCCCATATGTTCTCCTTTTCCCAGAAGTTTGGAAAATTAGCACAAGATGTGTCTGAAAATCCTATAATGTATCGGCATAATTTGTCCCAAGTTACATTGCTGTCTGTGAAACAACAGATTGACTACTCATTAAGACTTCCAAAGGGGCATAGGTTTGATCACATACCCCATCAATCCCTTATTTCTTTTCTCTTTGGGCTCTGTCACTCTTTGAGTCCTGCCTTGTTGTGTGGGACGTTGAAGAACCCCCTCTGATGTAAGGAATTGCCTCTTTACCCACTCTGCTGCAGGGCTCAGGCATTTGAGGGCATTTTCCACAGTGGCATTCAGAAAATTTTGAAGGCTGTGCTGACCTTTTGCCCTCTGAACAGCTCTGTCATCTCTGTTCAAGGGCTGAGAGCATCCTTGAGCCCTCAGAGTGGGCTCTTTTTGCCTTGCCTGCTTCTTCTGTAGTGGCAAAGGAGGATTTTGGAGTCCCATGAAGACAGATGGATAGCAGCAGGGAAGTAGGAGCCCTGGTCCCTCAGAAGTGTCTTGTCATGTGTCTTACCTCAATTTGAGTCTTGAGCTTCAAAAGCCTGCCTGGAGCTCCATCTGAAAGAGCTCCTGGCTGCAGGGATGCTCTGGCCTGCCCCTTCAGGGACTGCCATAGAGGAGAGGTTTCAAACTCTGGCAAGAAGAGGTCTGAGCCCAAAATGGAGTAGAACCCCCTTCTTGTTCTCACACAGCACTTTATTCTCGGCAGTAAAGGATTTCTGCTGGCTGTTCCAGTGGGAAATGCCAGAACAAAACTGAGCTTTGCATTTTCCTCTGTGCAGCAATTTGTACTGTAATTGTTGCTGTTGGTAGTGCAGCAGGGGCACTGCTGATAAATAAAGGCTCAATTTTGCCTTTGCAGATGCCAACCGAACTGTGGCCCTGAAGCACAGGATGGTAAAAAGGATGGTGGAGACTCACAGCAATACTGCCCTTGGTTCCAGCTGGGAGCCAGCGAAGAACACCTTCCTCACACTCCCCAGTGAAGCCCCTCTCAAAACCCATCCAATCCAGCATATTCCAAGCATATGCTGTTTAAAAGCTTGGAGTCATTCACAACAGCATCATCCCTCGTGGCTCGAGGCACCCCCAGAGCAGCATCCAGCTGTGGCCAAGGACCTCCTGAGATGCTTTTTAGGCCTGCATCTCCACCCAACCGGCTGCTAATCCTTTGGAAGTGCTCCGGTGACCTTTGCTTTGGGGTGCCCGCCAGCCTCTTCAGCAGCTGCTGCTCTGCGTGACCTTCCTGGCTTACAACAATGGAGGCTGTTTAAAGAAATAAATATACAATCTGGCCCGTTGCAAAGCCAGGTTCACAGCAATCTTTCCTGACAAAAAAAAGGTCAAAATCTCCTTAAATAGAAACACACTCTGATACTAAGATTAAAGCCTTCATATATCTCTTTTACCATTAAAATCCCACTTCTCATGAGAAACCTCTTTTCTCCTTCCATAAAGGATCCAGCCCACTTGAGCCATCAGCTTGTCAAGGTATGATGGATTAATGCAGCAAAAGGTTGCTGAGGCTTTTAGCTATCCTTCTCTGGACATATACTTCAAAAACCACCCTTGACCTGGCACACAGAGCAAATTTCACTCCTAGTCCTGGAGGCTTGGCCAGGGGGATGCTTGTGAGACCAGATCACTGCTCTCTGCAGAAATTACAGGGGTGAAAGAAGTAACCACAGTCTAATTTCTAACAGCTGAGACCTTCGATGCAAGGAGCTGATACAAAAGCAGCACTGTCTGTGCCTTACTTATTTTCCACTAAAAGCTGAAACAGAAACTAGAAAATTAAGGAAAACTGAGTCCTTGCTACTGTGTTCAGACATCATCTCCTCTTGGCTACCCTCTGGAGTCTTTTTTTGGACAAGTCCCAGAGGTAATGCAATGTAGGAGAGAGGGAGCGAATGCACACTAAGGTCTATTTTTAGCGATTACAGTTAGGCTGAAATCTGTTCCCTCCCCCCAGTCTGTCCTCAGCCAAAAAAAGGCCCCAGAGAAACTGCTGAAGCTGCACTGAACAGGCTGTACCAGTGACATCCTCTCTGCTGGGGTGCTCACCTTCCATGCCTGAGCCAGCAAAGGATGTCCCCATGCAAGGTGAGTCAGGAGAGCTGGTTCCTCTGTCCTGGGTCATTTCAGGCTGCTTGCTTCCCTGCCTGGGTGCATGGCACCTGGTATGCTGGGAATCTGCTCCCTCCACAGCCTTCTCCTGCTCCCCTCAGAGAAACAGCCACTAATCAGAGAAACATCAGCTTTCACAGAGCGCTACACCACTGGGAGCACAGAGGCAATTTCCCTTCCCGTTCTTCAAGAGTGTTTCTATTCTGCAGTCTCTATAATTATAGAGAACACTTCAATGAGACAGGGTATTTGCTCCTCTCCACTTCATTATCACCATCTGGATCTGCTGCTCTTGCCATATGTCCCACAGCTGATGTTACACTCACCCTCCGTGCCTCCAGCGCTGGCTGGTGTGCAGTTGGTTTCCCTGGAGCTTGGCATCCCTTAGAAGGGTAGGAGCGGGTGGCACAGGGTAGCTTGAGGCAGGTACCAATCTCACAGTGTTGTTCTTGAGCAAACCGGAGTCACTCTGTATCCTTACACCACTGCTCCACCATACCCCATGGTTTCCATATCCAGTCTGCTGTAATTTACACCACTGTGAAACCAGAATAAATTTGCTGCTGCAGGGGAGTTTGTCCAGCTTTACTTCGGCTTTCATGAAGCCTAAATATTAGCCATGGGGAAAGAGAAGGAAAGAGAGAGAACGAGGGAACATGTCATTGCTTGGATTGGCAGAATCTTTTCCAAACTGGATGTTTTCCACTGGCCTGCAGTAGTTCAGCAAATAATGACATTAATCCACTCCTTCCAAGTCTCCTTCCTCCATTCACCCCTTCCAGCCCTTCCTCCAGCAAGACTGGCCCTGCAGAGTATCTATGCAGCCTCCAGCTCTCCCCAGTTATTGACCCAGGCGTAAAGGGATGGGATGAGAGGAGGAAGGATGGTGCAATCTCCTGCACACCTTAGCTGGCCACAGACCCTCAGTCTCCTTATTCCTTTCAGCTGGAGCTGACCGAGTATTAGGAAGTTTCTCGTGGATTGTGGGGGCAGGCGGTACCCCTGCTGCTGTGTGTTCCTGAGCTGGTGCCAAGCATGGCAGTGTAGGTGTTCTGGACCCACTGCCAGGTGAATCTGGGCATCGTCCATCTCAGGCTCCCAGCACAACTCTGAAATCTTCTGTTTTCTCTCATTTGCCCCAGGGCCGCATAGTAGGCTCCAGCACTCTGACTCCAGTGTTACATTTGTTAAGAGTGACCAAGACCCCCCAGAGGACTCTGCATTACACAAAATGTTAAGAATTCAAGTTCTGCTTCCTTTCCCAGGAGTAATTTCCCTTAAGACAGGATTTTGCTGAGATGTCCTGGGCTGGTTATTCCCTTCCCACATCTGGGTGGGAAAAAGTGTGCCAGCAATCTGTCTGCCTAGCAGCTGTAGTGAAGTGAGTTTTATGTGTATAACATTAGCAGAACATTTTAGGATTCTCTAGGATGAAAACTATGGCCATATAAACCTAACACCTTGCAGTAAAAGCGATTCAGCCAAATGTGCTCTGGAGTGTAGTTTTAATCACCTCTGGGCCTCTCTCTCTGCATGCACAGTGTGTCTGTGATCTGCCTCAATAGCACTTAACCCTCATGAAGATTTTTGACTTTTAACCAGGGCAAGTTTTTAAGGAGATCAAAAGCTACTCCAATTTATACTTAAATGCACATAATTTCTTCTGTTTTCCCTTGTGCTGCAGCTGATGGGGCTGTAGATGTTATTCACACCTCTTGGTCAGCTCAGTCAGAACTTCATTAATGTACAGGAAAGATGGACTGTGAAAGGGGAGCCACAGGGAACCCAGTGATTGTGAAAGAAGCCAGCTGAATGTCTTTCATAGCCTCTCAGCCCCCCACTTTTTCACTGAATCATAAAATTGAAATTAGGAAAGACCGACAACACAGGAATCTCCTCTATGCCTCTGCCATGCCAGTGTTAGTGGGAGCCTCTGGTATTTGCTGTGGTCCTGGTGGGGGATGGCAGCAGTGTGGGATGGATCAGTTATCACTGCTGGTGCTGAACCAGGGAGCTCCTCTCTGCTGTGTGTCCCCTACCACTGCCAGATTGTTTTTTCATTTCCTCAGTGGACTTTGTCTTTCAGGCATCCACTGCTGCTCTCTCCACCCCTCTGATTTCACAGGCAGGATGCTGGGTTTCTCCATTCTCTCCTGTTGGATTGCCCTCCTTGTGGGCCTCTTCCCCTTGCCTGACATTTCCTTCTTTCTTCAATAAGTTGGGGTCTGGCTCATGTGGAGAGCTCTGTGGGGAAGACAAATATTTACCCTTGGAGTCACAGTCTCTCACTGCTGGGCAATGCAGGGAGAAAGATCTGTGGATAAAACCTTGCTGTCTGCGAATTATATTTTGGATGGGATGCAGCATCTACCTGAGCTGGCTCAGCTGCCCCATGGCTTATGCATAATCTTATTTTTAAATGTTTTCCAAGTCCTGAAGGATATTTTGATACCAGACAAGAGCTGATAAGAGGAATGCCCCCCCCCCAAAAAAAAGCTCAGATTGTAAGTTAATGCATACGAAAAATAAGCATGAAGTCATACAGAGGAAATATATGGCCACACTGGATTTAGGGGTAGTTATATTGATTTTAATGAGGGTTTTCTAACATTTCCACTAAAAGACATAGACTGTTTCAGACAGCTTTTGAGAAGCCCCTGAGTATTTTCCTGTTGTCTCACTTCGATGCCCACACCTCACTTTCACAAACTCTAACTCTTCCTTGTCACTCAACAGCAGCTCAGTCCTCACACTTGTGGCACAGACAGCCCCATTGCAGGCCAGCACAGGGAAACCTGGGAATCAAATCCACCAGATGTTAACCCCAAACGTTTCCACGGGCAGGATTTTCATGGGAAACTCTTCCTGGGAGAGATGGTGAGTCTGCAAACATCCACACCAGCCGCACGGGAGCCTGGGCCACTCCATCCACACACGCACATCTCCACCAACCTCATTTTGGGCAGAAGAGGAGATTTGCTCTGTGTAGCCTCTCTCTGCCATCCCCCTTCTTCTCCCTTCACACACCACCACAGAGAGCTGCAGTTTGTCAGACAGAAGTGTCACTTGTGGCTCTGCCCCTCCTGCATGAATCTGTGTCCCTCAAGCCCTGAAAGAGGCCACCTGAGCCAGCCTGTGTCACCCCCATCCATCGATGTGTGTGACCTCCTAGAGCTGCAGCCAGGCTCCGGCTGTGCGAGCACACGCTCTACACTTGACCCATCATTTTGGCAATGTCACCGACTTCGGTCCAATTACAGCAGTCATGAATTGGACCCTGTTCACCCTCTGAAACTGCCACAGCTCACAGCTAAAGTTCAGACAGTTACACAATGAAACCATTCACACGTCTCATTAACTCCGGACTGTGCATTGAAAATAACTGTGTCATATGAGTCTCCGATTAAATTTTCCCAGTTTATATCATTTATAGGTACCTTCCTGTTCATAACAGCAACTCTAGTAATGTAAAACTTTTTGTCTGGCAGTGTAGGAAAAGTGGTATGTAGAGCACAATATAATAATTCTTTAGTGTTATTAATTGTTGTCATCCCAAATAATATAGGCCATGAAAGTATTTTAAATCCAAGCTCAAAAGCGACAGGCATGGAGCCAACTCCTTCAAGACACTAGTGTGCCTTTGGTTCTGTATTTTATACTTCTTGAACCTTATTTTTATTGTTTTTTAATTGACAACAGCAGTCAAGTCCAAGTTTCCAAGTAAGCAAAGTGTGAAGGCACTTGGAATTCAATAGGGTTATACTGTTGTCTACACATGGGAAGACACAAGGATCTTCTGCTTATGTGATTTATAGGATAGTATTTCTCTGCCGAGTGCCAACAGCAAACCTTATGTTGTATTTGTCTGTGCTCTTGTATTAAGGTTCTTATAACAGATGCAGCACAGGGGTTTCTGTGTATCACAAAGCACTTGCAAACTAAAGCACACATGTCCAAAGCTTCAAGAGGCACAGTGGAGGGATGATTGCAGAGATGGCTTTGGGGAGTTAGTTTTAGTCTGTGCTGCAGTAGAGAAGCAATGGCAAATTCTAGAACACAAAACCCTGTCCAGAACAGGCAGAGGTAGAGTAAGTCCCATGAAATGAAACAGAGACAGCACAGACCAGGACAAAGAAAAGAATGAGCTGTCAAGGCTGGTATTAATAATGGTGTGCAGCAGAGAGAGAAGTGGACAAGCCTGTGCCTAGGCAACTTTACTGGATGCTCTAAAGGAGGATATGAGATGACCTCGACCACCTGTGTGAGGATACAAGAGCAGGTCAAGCACTTAGAGCAATGCTGTGAGCAAAGCTTTGCTGGCAATCATTTTGTGCTTCTGCAGAGGTAATGTCAAGAGGAAGTCATTAAGAAAAACAAGGCTGTCATCAGAAAGAGATGAGATGGACATGCATTGGAGAAATGTCAGGATATAGAGGGCTGCTAGGACAGAGGACATTCCAGGTTCTTGAGATCGTAGTTTATGAAATAGCAACAGCCAGCATTTCATCACAGCTCAGATGTCTGGGAGAAAGTGATAGCTGCTCCCAGGTCCTGAGCCAACAGAAATATTGATAGAAGGAAGTAAAGTTAAAATGCTTAGGAAGAAAAATTAAAGACCTATTCACCTGTGCTGACCTTAAGTCATCAGCAACCATTGCAGAGCAATGCATCAGAGACAGGCCCAAACGTACAGCGGGACAGCTGTGGGGAAGCAGATTTGTAAGTCAGCAGCAAAGAAACAACAGGTAAAACCTGCAGCAGATGCAGTGGCATCCCCAGCAGGCACTTTGTATTCTCTCCATCCATATTCTACGCTGTTGTAATGTGCTACATCTTGCAAGGTTAATAATTTACAGAGAAAATTCCTCCATGGTCTCTCATCCTTCCACTTTGCCCAAACCCAGACTAGTTTTATACAACCCTGATGATGGATTTTTCCTACAAGGAGAGTCTCAAAATATGGTGCATGATTAATATTGCAGCACATCTTTTTATTTGGTATTTATTTCACGACATTTACTAACATTCGCAACCACTCTCACACCTTCTTGAATAAAAAAGGTGTTGGATAGATGGAGGCATTCTATGGAATTCAAGTACGGATTCTGGTCTAAATCATGAAGTACTTAACTAATGGATGTGATATATTCAATTAACTTGCATTTTTGTACATGAGGCAAAAACCAAAGCCCTTCAATAAGGGTATGTTGTACTTTTCCATCTGATTCAAAGCTCTCTCTCTCATTAAAGTACATGGCTGAAGAGGTCACCTGTGTTTGATTTGGAATTATAAAGTTTGTCCATGATTAAATATGAAAGCAAGTCTACAAATGAAACAGAGAGAGCTTGAAACCTAGGTCTGCTTGTAAAGTGCATGATGAAAAGCCATTTTGAAAGGCATTTTAAAATTTGCTCTTATCTTGTTGCCAAATCATCAGTGGCTTGACTCACATATCAGAGTTTTCAAGAAAAAAAAAAGCTTCAGATGTACTTATTTACGTAGGAAAAGGTTTTTCAAAACAACTGCACAGGGGCCAGGATCAACATCTGAACACGGGCTGAGTTGTTACATTTTTAGAATTATTCCTTTCATTAAAGACATGAGGGATATCTCAGGCATCTTGGGGCCTGATTCAGAGTTGTAACATCCTAAATCAGTAATTGCTGTGCTGGGTGAAACCCTGTATTTATGTGTGCAAGGCTTCCAAACCCAGTTCCTCTCCAGCTCCATGAAGGCAAGCCCGCCTTGCCTATGATACTGATGGCTGCAGCAGCAGCACTGCTGGATGTTATGGTCCAGATCTTCTGAAAGAACAAGACCCACAATAAAGGGAGCAACAAACTTCTTTCCATCTGGTTGGTGCAGGCTCATAAAACTAAAGGTGGTTGGCCAAGCACTGCACCGAGGGTTGGAGAGATAAACTGGATTAGGAGCCTTGTATGTGCCAACCCTTCTTGAGCTTTTTGCTGCAATTAGGTAACAATAGACCGTCAAGGTGAGGGAAAGACAAATGTTTGTGAACAAAGAAAGTGTGACCCCAGGCAGGGAGACTGCAAAGTGGGGTGGTGGCAGCCTGGTCCTGGAGCAAGTGGGTGCCTACAGGGAAAACCCTGGGTGAAGGGCAGCAGAATGGGGCTGCCACCCCCGGGTGTCAGAACAAAGAACCTTCTCATCACTGTTTTAAAAAGGACTTAAAGATCTGGACCAGAACACGCAGCAGTGTGAAATAAAACATTCTGTTTGACTTCTTTCTCTCTCCAATCATTCATATACTTTCTGCATTCATTCCTAAGCAGGGCCTCTGTTACCACTGCAAGCGCAGAGATGTTGCTGACTTGGAAGCAATGTGGAATTAGGTACAGCACTTCTGCAAACAGATCATCTGAGATGCATCTTCCAGAAACTGCACTCAGGGAGCCGAGTGTTTTATCCCTGTGATGTGGGGCAGAGCTCTCTCCCACTCTAAATTCTGCAGTCACCAGTGGCGCCTCTGGGACCCTTGAGAAGGTTTAAGTAGCCCTCTCATAATGTTGCCTCTGCTCCCCAGGAGTGCTGATAAACTTCTCCTTGCAAAAGGCTTTATTTATCTGGACCTGAGACCTTTGTTTTGCACAGGCAAATGGTTACAGCACGTACCCCTCTCACTGCAGATAGCCCTTCAGAGTGCTGAGCTGTCCCATTGTGAATACCCTCCCCAGCGTGCCAGCCTGGCAGGCAGAAGGGTGGAGGGACACCCAAACCTTTAAAACATTTTGTGCCAATTTGCAAGAAAGCAACAAGGAAAATTGTTATGAAATCTTTGCCAGATGGAAAAGATCTTCACCAAGAACTCTAGTAATCTCTAGTCATGTGGAAAAAAACTTCCTTTATGTGAAACTGTTGTAAAGTGACTCCATAATCTGATCACTTGCCCCATGAGAGGCTGTTGAGCCCTGTTTCTGATCCTGGACGCAGCAGTATAAACAAGGCATGATTTGATCAAAGTCGCTGGAGCAGCAGAGGGGGATGCACAGCATGACCGTGAGGAACATCTGGCTTGATGCAGTAACAAAATCTGGACCAAGTGGATTTCAAGCATCTCCCATTTGCAGCTGTTTTAGTCTATGAGAAGATAGGCAATATCTGTAGAGACATTCCTGAAATGTCTGAAAGAAATAGGGCCACAATGCCTTGTGAGAGACCCTACTGAGACCAGTGCTGTACGCACAGACTTTGGAGCAGCAGAGCCCAGAACAGCTTACAGTAAAGCATCAAGCCAGATTCAGGGCTTGTTCATTCTCCCTCACTCAGGAATAGCTGATTTCAGCAAAATTAACTGTGTTAATATGAAAAACTTCTTGGTGACAGGTGTTCAACACTAAGATTATTTAAAATGCCAACTAAGTTTTTTTTTTCATGTGTCACCAGTCTGCATTGCCAAGCATCTCGTCACAAGAAAGTATTAAAATTCATGCAAAAAAATGAGTAACATTTTTGGCAGGGCAGGGCATTGCAGCATTGGAAGAGAGAAATCTTGGAGGAATCGAGACAAACACACAGCTGGGAGCTGAAAAAGCTTTGCCAGCCACTCACTGTGCCCATCCCAGATTATTTATTTACAGAATTCCCGAAGGCGGGAGGCTGCTGGGGTAAGAAGGGCAAACGGGGTGGAGAACCCAGCGAAAAATAGCTCCAAGCAGCAGCCTCACAGGGAGACAAAACCAAGCATCCTTTGAATAAGGCCGCCAGCGCAGGGATGCGGGGCGGCAGGAGGAGGTGCGGAGCACGGCAGGGAGAAGCGCGAGGAAAGGCTGCTGCCGCTGCTGCCACTGACATCGCTCCGGGACGATTTACATTTCCCGACGTCACTCACAAACCCCCGCGGCCGCAGGGGAGCGGGGATGCTCCGAGCAGCCCTGGCGGCCGTCGCGCCCCCTCCGCGCCCCCAGCTCGCTGCGGGGGGGCCGGGCCGGGCCG
>VWPU01021127.1:0-19626 GCA_013398955.1 Callaeas wilsoni
GATTCTCTGATTCTGTGATTTCTATAAATAAATATAGCCTACATTTAAAGGAAAAGTAAGTGTAATGGTAATCAAGATATAAACCAAAACTTTTGTGAATGATGCAGTAAGAGCATGGCCATTTTCCAGTAAAGAAAATACAGAATACTCCTAAATAGAATATTGACTTTGAATGATTTTACATTTATATTGGGGTGTATAGTTAATTTTGTACAGTCTGTTTGAGAGGCAATCTTGCTTCTAATAAATACACATCAGACTATACAGTACTTAATCTTAAATGAGAAACTGCATAATCAAGATGACTAAAATGTTAAACAGACCAGTTGAAAACATTGGAACTGATTTATATCTCAAGTCTCATTTTGATTCCTTTGGAAAGTTTGGTTTAATATGGAGCTTTTTAAAGGATTGTAAACAAATATTATGCAATCCTTTTGTTTCAGTAGCAGCATTGCTTCATACTCCCTTAAAAACCTTTTCCTTGCATTTCTGAGAGGCAGATGACTGGTGACCATAAATTAAGCCCTGTTAAGTCAGTATCAAAGTCCTATGCTTTAAGGTCCTCTCATGAAGATACAGAAAGGGGACATCTTACACAGTAAAGTAATGTATTTAGACAATTAACAATTCCAGTACTGCAAGTCATGGATTATGTGGACTCTACATCAGGAAGCATGGGGAAGGGGCATGTAAACAGTACCAGTGTGGTTAAATACAGTCTGTCCTCTAATTTAATTGACTACCTGTAGACTAGACTGGCAGCCAGCCTTCACAGAGAAAAAAGACATACCATGCCAGACACCTTGGAAAATGCATAATCTTGTCCATCTTTTCCAGCTTTACAGCCTCGTTCCTTATACTCGGAACAGCCAAACTACTTCAACATATTGGCTACCTTCTCTTCTCCTTTTTCCCAGTGTCCTTGTAGTACGTGTCATTTCCCACAGAATGGGCAGGATTGATCTCTCCCTGGATTTTTAAAATGCTTTTCTTACCAAGTTGGTGTTTTGTGCCCTTTAGTAAATTGCCCATTTCTCTAGGAAATTTATTACAAATTGATTTCACATCTTGTGGCTGAGCTTGACCCCTTGTTCAAAGCTGAATCCCAGCTCAAATGAGCTCTCCCATTCACTACCAGAAAATGCTAAAGGCATTCTGATAACTTCTTAGATGACTTAGACACTGGAGTTTAAAGTGCTTTGCTAATGCTTAGGGTATTTTTGTAGACCTGTTCTTTCTTTAAAAAGGAAGAGGTCTGTTCTTGAAGAACAGATTTGTATTTGCAGATCTGTGAACCAATATGGATTTATTCCCCAGAAAATAAAAACTTATCCAGCATATCACTTTCACTCTGATTTGCAGTGCTGCCAACCTAAGCTTCATTTCCGCTCTTATAACATGTTAAAATGCAAACACAAAAACTTAAAGTTGTATTTCCCTCTGTGATTGCAAAGATCATATTTAGCAAGCTGAGAAACAACTTTCCTGTTTCCAACACAAATACATATGAATAAATAATTTGCTGGCCTGGTAACAATTTTTCTCAATTCCTAGTGAAATTTGTGATTCTTATTTCTAAGAAATATATCAGAATGACAATTCTGCTTCTAGTTACTATATTTCTAGTGTATAAAATTTTCTTTTTTGACATATTAGCTCAAGAAAGGTCATCTTCTAAGGGGTCGCTTTTTGTCTAACCTGACTTTGTGGTTAGCATAAACATTACAGTATGGTTAATTTTTCACTGTGGGGGAGTGAGCTACTCCAGGCAAATGAAAGTACAGATAAAATGGAAATGAAAGGAAACACACATTGTTTACACACGTCTACCTGGTCTTGTTATTGCTGCAAAACGTGAGTAGCTCTACAAAAATGTTCAAGTGTGCCTCTGGTTTAGAAACTCTGCCCTTAAATTGCTCAGGACTTCTCTGCAGATTATCGTAGGTCTGTATAGCACATTTCCTCAGTATGTTTTTTCATGCACTTCATTTTTCCTCAATCCCATGAACACCCTTCTTTTGCCCCATATATAGTTTTTATGGTCTGGAAGAGTACCCAAATTATCTTTTCTTTAAGATGCAGCCTACCTGCTGATACAGCAATTTCTACCTCAGTGATATGCCCCTGTAGAAAGAATATGTTGTTATTCACCTGTATGCAGATACTTTACATCTTAACTCCCTTCTAGGAGCGTTGTATTCTGCAATCTGCTGCTCCACCACAGCTTTCCTTCTGAAGGTAACAGAATCCCTGCTCAGTGCAAGAGTCTTTGGGCTTATATGTCTGTCCCAAAGATCCTCTCAGAGTTTTCCTCTAAAGAGAGTGAACAAGCACAGAGACATCAGGTGGTGCAATTGGTGGAGAGATGCTCTAATCTGTGACCACATTCAGTGGCACTACCTTTACTCTGACTATCCAGCCACCTGTATGTGATGATTGGCTGGATGGTACTTCCAGAGTTGCACACAACTGTACCATGGTTTTGTTTATAGTTTATGTTATGCCTGATAATGTCATGTAATATGCTATAATTTTAATGAATTGCATTATGGAGCATGCATTTAGCTTGCTATTGAACATCTTTATCTAGACTAGCAAACTTGATTGATGTGACAATCTAATAGCTGTGATCTTGTTTTCTGTGTATTGCAGCTTTCCATTTCTGAGCGCTTGTTGTCTTCACTATGTTTTGAACCATTCTAAATATAAGAAAAAGTCTCAGAAAAAAAAAAAAGAGAGCGCTAAATTAGAATAACTGGAGTGGAAAAGTATAACTGCTCCTTGCAAATGGAGAGTTTATTAAGAATTCCCATTACAAAAATGAGAGCTAAATAGCCCTAGAATTGGCCACAGAAAAGAGAAGAAAGGCTGTGTAGGTCATAGGAGCCCAATGTACTTTTTCCAGATGGTTAAATCATATCCCCATTTCTCTCTGGAAAAATGGGCTTGCTCTTAGGAAATGCTGTTTACCATAAGAAAGAATCTTAGGTCTAGTGAAGATTTTTCATATGTTACAACTCTGTATGCATAAGAAGCCCACTAAATCACACAAGCATTATGGAAAATGCAAGACAATGGAAGATCAATATGAAGCCACCTTCCTCAGTTTTTTCATAAGATTTAATTTAATTTAATAGCTTTTAATGGTGAACCACTAAGTTCCTTGAGCAGGATTTCATCAGTATCACCCAGATCATGGAGTTCCTTAAATTAATGTCTGAAATATTTCATACATTTTATTTAAAAAAAAAATAGTCTGAATACAAAAATAATCATTCACAAAAATATTCCTCTTTTCATGCCATGCTTCCAACACTCATAAAGTTCTTACTATTTTAGAAAAAAACTCTCTTGTTACCAATATGAATTTCTCTTGTTTCAAATTGTGGACATGAGATGTTTATATAGCAGGTATGGTAAGCAGGAAAAGAAGTAGACGGTGATTTCCTGGCCCCCATCTGTGTATATATATATATAGACAATAATAAAATCAGCTGTTAAATTAGTATCTGAAAAATGAAATTATCATGACTCGTTTCCAGTGATTCTGGCTTTTCTGTGATTTTTCTCTAAAACTCCAGTTTATGAACACACAGCTTTAGTTATCAACATCAAATCTGAAGGTAACCAAAAGACAAGACATGATGTCAGAAATGGAAATTGTATAACTTAATTTCTCAGGCTTATGATTCTGCTTATGTGTTCAGGTGCTGAATTAGTCTTTTATATTTTACTCTTTAAATTTTGTCTATTGATGAGGAATATTGAAATTTCTCAGAAACCTTTAAGTGCAATTAGCAATCTTATTCCTAACTATATGACCCTGTATTTTTTTTTATTGCTACATATGTTTAAAAAGAAATTTATTAAGAAATCTCTGTTGTTCAATATCAGTGGCCTGGCTTTATTATTTACAATCATAAATATTACTGTTTGCCAACTTGACCACAAAGAAGTGTATAGTTTCTCTCAGATGGTTAAAAAAGAAAAAAATTAGAATTAAGAATCAATCTTTCTGTAAAAGTTATAAACTTTCTATCCTTTACATTTATTTTTAGAGATGTGCTGGCCTGATTTTATTTCATTTACTATTTAAACTATGCTCCATTACTTTTGTATTGTATTAATTTTGGGTACCAAGTAAAATTACACAGTTGCTGTGGCATATTAAATTAAAACTAGTGCTTTTATAAGCCTCTTTAGAAATCTAAAAAAACCCCTCCATATTATGTTATTTTGACAAGATCTGATTGATATCAATTAAATTATTATCCTACTTTAGTTTTTAAATTAATTGAGCTTCATACCAATTGTTCCATCCTTCTGCCTATAAATGATGCTATGATGACAGGATTATAATTACTTGAGTCACTATGTAGCCTTTTAAAATATTGGAAGAAAATTAGCTTACTTCGACTACTCTGGAGTTTCCTCAGTATTCCAAGATTTATTGTGATTTTGCATTATTTTCCAGAGACCTTAACATTCAGCTTTGTCAAAATCCTAGTTGTAAAAGTTTAAGTTAGTTATCCAGCACTTGGGGGTGGGGAAGCACATCTGCCCTAGGGAGTCCTTAAACTTTCCAAGGGTTCTTGCATTTCAAAAATCCTGTGCATTAGTTATATATTTTTCTGTTGGGGCTTTATTTTTAGATCTATTTCCATAATACTGGTGGTTATCAAATGATTTCCTAATAAATTTGTGTTGCCTTTTAATTTCCGATTTTCCCCTTAATTTAGAATAGCTCCTTAATTTAGTACAGTTCTTACCCATAAATCAGGGTGTTGGTGCATAATTTAGCTCTAATGTACTGCATTGTTCACAGGGCTGTGACTGCTGCAACGAGTGGTCTTATTGAGTAAACAGCAATAAGCTTACAAACTAAGGCTAGGTGTTTTTGTGGGCTCTCCTTGTCAAACTTCACTGAATGCCCCTGCAGCTTGATGTAGCCCTTCTTCCATTGCCTTCATTTCCCTCCACAGATGAAAAATTAGTTGAACCTTTAAAGCTGTCGTTGGTTGTCCATATGTATGGTATGCCCATAAATGGCCAAGAAGAGGGTTAATTTTTTGCAGTAACCATGAAGGGGCGGGGCCTGGAGCAGTGTTGGTGTGGCCAAGACCCCAATCTTACCTCATTGCCAGAGAGGAGAGAAAGGGACTCCTTCTCTCTCACCTCTTGGAAGAAAAGGCATTCTTTTCTGGTTGTGGGAAAGTGTGGTGGGCTGAGAGTCTGTCATTGCTTTTTCATTGTCCTGGGCTTGGTGAGCGCTTTCCATGTAAATCATCTTATCTTTGTACATTTTTTTAATTGGCATTTTTGCTGTTACTGTTCATTTTCTTATCTCATTGCTGTTTCCAGTAAATTGTTCTTATCTCAACCCATGACCTCTTCCTTTTGTCTCTCACCAGACGAGGAAGGGGAGGGGCTTGTGGTTTTCTTTTAAGTGGAAGTTGTATTGAGGAAACCATTCCTAAGCTATGACATTCCCACAAAAAGGAATCCATATATTCATTGCCACTTTTTTCTATTCTCCTCTTATTTCTTTTCTCAGCAGTGGGCATGCACAGAAGGGAAGACTCCAAAAACAAGAGCCTTGGCATGTGGCTAAATATTCCATGGGGTGAATACATTGGCTGTACAGGAGGAAAAACAGACGAGCTATTCAGAGTGATCTACATTGTCAGAGAAATTTTTGCTTAAACATCATGGGTAATTATGGTCTTGGTCAAAAGTTGCCCAGGGTTTAAGAAAATGCAAAGTCAAATGAATCATAAAAAAAGCATTTTTTTGTAAACGGAAAAGAACCATAACAAATGTTTCCTGTAAAATTATCATAGAATCATAGAATCACAGAATGTTTTTTGTTGAAAGGGACCAGAAGGTCATCTACTTCTGGCCCCTCTGCAATAGGTAGGGACACCTTCCATCAGACCAGGTTGGTCAAAGTCCTATTCAAACAATGTAAAAAGAATTAGAATTATTTTTTTAGTGAGGATGTAGCTTCTAATATCTTAAATTTTATTTTATTCATGTGTTGTTATGTGCAGATGATATTTTCAGAGCTATTTTAGACATAAAAAACAATAATGGAAAATCCCAGCTGATATCCATATATTTTGTTTTTCTTATTCGTGGTTATCTATGTGCAAGTACTGAAATTTCTGTTGTGCATGGCATATGCTATTACTGCCTCTATTTTCAGTAGTAATAGTTTACCTTTTGAGGTTGATATGTAGCAGAAAGCTGATCAGTCCAAAAAAGAAGTGAGATTGTTTAACAAAACTCTATCTGTACCTGTTCTGGCTCAGATGATGCTTTTTCTGGGGCACGTCCAACTGCCACTGTATTTCATGATATTTCAGGCTAAAAGAACACCCAATGCTGTCACTGCAAGGTGCTTTTTCTCCCTCTTGCATTGCATCAAATAGGTGTGGTGGGAAAAGTCCCCGCGGTGCTGCACTGTGCTCCCAGCAATGAAGTGCCTGCTGGATGAACCACTCTGTGATGTTAGTGTCTCTGGGACAGTGAAACAGGCTTGTAGATAACTTAACCCTGGATCCCTTCCTGCCCACATCTTACCCATTTAGAAACTTAGGCGTAAACCTTCAGTTTAGAGACTATCAGTCCCTATAGACCATGTGGCAAATTTTTCTGTCGGTTGCTTGAACCTATTCAATTTCCTTAACTATGCTTTTATCCAGTGGATACAGAACTTTTATGATTTTTTGAGACAGAAAAGGTTTATATGACTTGTTTGGTACAAACACAGGTATTTTCAATGTCTGAAATGAGTTTACTTGGAGATACAAAAGATACTAAGAAGAAAAGACATACTTTCTTTTGTCCTACTAGACAATAGTGAGAACAAATGTAACAAAAACTGATATTAAACATTTTTGTTGTGGAGAAAATGAGAGATGTTCCTACAGAATACACTGGGAGGTGAAAAATGCACCAACAAGAGTCAAAAAGGTACATAAAGGTAGCCTTAATTTTCCTGTTCTTATTTAAGACAACCTCAGGCTAACTGATTAACACATTTTGCCTTGTTCTGAAAAAACGCCCATTTTTCAGAATAAGGGAGATGTGGGCAAGTTTTTTGAAAGTAGGCATCTGAGATATATTATTCAGCTTAGAACTGGGGGCTTCCATGGAGTATTAAATGTCCTGTGCATTTGTGCTTTGCCCCTGAAAAGAGCATATCAGTTGTCGAGATCAGCCCAAAGGCAGAACACAGCTTCCCCTCCCCAGGGGGAGACTCTGTGGGGCAAACCTCTGTCATACTGATGCCTTGTAGAGGCTGGCCTGGAACAGAGGTTAGACAGAGTGAAAGGCTAAAAGGTATGTATTTATTGAAATGCCTTCCCAGGGTACACCCTGTGCAGTTCAGTAGTCTAGCAGAGACTACACCCAGGATAGACACAGTCACACGTTTTTGGGACAGTTATAAGTTTTGTCTATTTGCATATCAGAGGTTAATTGTCCAATTACAGCTTCAGGCAGTGGAGTCCCATTCTCTCAGTTTGCTCCCCCCCAACTCACTTTTGTTCACATTTCTTGAGGCCTGAGACAGTGAGGTGTCCTTGATTCTCAGGCCTAGAGAGGAATTGTTGTGTCTGGCAAAAATGGGAAAAGCAGTAGCTAACACTCTATATGGAGTTCAGAGTTATACACTAAAGAATTGCAGGATTACAAATATATGAAAATATAAAAGCTAAAATCCTAAGGCTACTCTCTTTGACCAGAGGTAAACGAAAGACCTGGGGCCTGATCCAAGCAAAGCACACCAAGCCTCATAAAAAGACCCCAGACAGGCTTTAAATCAAACCTTTAATCTCCAGAATGATACGTAGACTCCATTCATCAGCACTAAATGCTGTTTGAAAAAGACAATAAATGTTGATTTCCATTAGGTGGGGAAAAAATTCTGGTGGTGTCGACCTTGACAGTATCAGTGTTGCCAAATGGAGCCCTTGAGATGTATCACCTTCCCCTCAGCTTGAATTAGACATGAGTGAATCAAATAAGGTGTGATTAATAGTATTTCCAGTAAAATTTGTTCTTGTGTAGAATTGATATTTTAAAAATTTTATTTCTCCTTTTTTTGTTTTTCCTTTCTTTTTTTTCATTATACTGGAAAGTATCTAAGCTCATACCTTGATCTGAAAATTTAATATATAAAAGGAAAGACAGGAGTCTTCCTTGGTCTATTCTCTTAGGTGTGTAGACCTAAAGAAACACCATTGTAACTGCAACAGCTGGAATCTTGTTAATTCTTTGAACTTGGAAGAAGCAATTTTCTCCCAAGCCTCTAAATTAAATATTGTAATTTCTCAAATTGCCAAGAAAAAGAAAGAGAACAGGATCTCCTTCATTGCAAAGATGTCAATATGCTTTTCTCATTTTTATTTTCATTCTTATTATAGAAATTAAAATTGCAAAATATAATATTTGTTTTCTTGACAAGTGCTGAGGGAACTATTTGACTGCTTATCAGGTTTTGAGAAAACCTAACATTGCAGGAATTTTTTTACATAGATGAGCTTTCATATTTTCATTATGGTGTCTCACGTACAATTGTTTAACATAATGAAAAATTTTCTAAAGATTATTTTTCTAAAGAGAGTTGATCTACTTTCAGTAATATGCTGCTGTTACTGATTTTATGTGTTTAATAATAATTGCACTTTTTATTGTACATTTTGGGCAAGAAAATAAAACCTATTTTGAGGAAAAATGAAGTCAAAGTTCTTCTGGAAAATGTGTACATGGATTTAATGATATACTTTGCTGATCAAGAAGAAAATTCTACAAGTAAGAAGCAATTACAGTGCTACAGTGCAGCTGTATTCCTGCAGTTACGCCTGTCTGAGAGGACAGGTTGAGCCAATGAATGGATATCGAAGACAAGCAACAGACACAGAACCTGATGCTTTGGCAATATGCATTAGCTGCAGTCGTGATGTAACACAAGAGGGATAAAGAATTGCCATCTGAGCACGAGGCAATATTGTCCATCTCAGAGGCATCTAGCTGCCTGTGGGTCTGCCCTGTGTAACTCCCAGAGAAGGATTAGCAGGCAAATAATGGAGAGTTGCTTATGGGTAAGTGCATTATGCACATGTAAGGGGAGAAGGTGGAATATAAACAAGCATAGTTCTTCTTCCCATCACCTGCTGTCAGCAAAAAAGGTTTTGGCAAATGGGATGTTTACTGTGATTTAGCAGCATCAGGAAGAAGGGATTGACCTGATTATAGCAGCAGCTCTCAGGCTTCAGCACTTTTGCTAATCATGTAAAAGCCTAAAGATGACTTGGGAACTAAATTTAAGCTTCAGGTTTGAAAGCTCTGACCGGAGAATGTCTTAGCTGCAGGAGAGGAATCAAGCATGTGAACTGAGGAGGGGCAAGCATCAGACCTAGCACTTAGAGCCAAGCCTTCTGGCTGGGGCTGGGATACCTACAGCTCCTGCCAGCTGCCTGTCTGTGTGACCCTGTCCTCACCAAAGCACTGCTGTGCGAGCTCTGGTGCAAGTTTGCTTGAATGGAGCAATTTCTAATAACCAGGTATCCATTTTATCCATTTGTCTTTCTTCTTCTTTCCAGTTACACAGGCCAGTGCTTGAATACGCTTTCAGCCTGTTTGTCAGGTATACACTGGTATATCACCATATTCCCTCAAACATTAAGGAAATTACTGCATTCTCAGGTAGGTGTTACTAGCGAGCATGAATAGGAGATAATGTGTGGAGAAAAAGATTGCTTAAACATAGGTCTGCCTGTGCTGAGGCAGAACTGAGGTAATCATGGCTCAACACTATTTTATGCAGTGCTTGTACAATGAAACATCAGCTTATCTTGGAGTTTATGATGTGACTATGACATTAGAAAAGTACAATTACATTACTAGAATAGCATCATTTTTATAATGGCTTTTAGCCTCTGATTTCATTCTAGAATATTCAAGACGTTTATTCTGTACTTTTACTTTGTGAGATATTTGTGCCTACAACCTCTGCATTGAATTTTACATACTGGGAACAAGACACTTTCAGAGAGAGGCTCTTGGATTAATTTTCTACCTGATCACACAGGGAGAGAAATTTAACTACTATTGTTAACCACTTGAGCTTTTAACCATTTATTATAATAGTATCAGATGAGCTTGGAATATTTGTTATTTGCTTGAGAAGATCTACTTTATTTTTCTGCTGTAAGGAGTTTCCAGTTAATCACTTTTGCTGATCTACATCCCAATCTATCTAGACTTATGACTTTAGTCATTTTGACCTGAGCAGAATACTGTACAAGTAATTATTGACCACATGGTATGAATCACCAATTTTTAAGCATTTTTGAGCTATCACATAAAGATGACAATAATTCAGAACTGTATGACTGCTGCCACCCGCCTGAGCTAAGAAGTCCCTATTTCTGTACAAGACAGACCTGTGCTCCCATACTGGCTGGAGAAGGATATGTGGTATTTATCTGGCATCTCAGACAAGTGATGTTTTTAGAGGGTATACTCTGTAAAGCTCAGGTTCATAACATCCTTTTCATCAATTCAGATAATGTTTTCCTGTTTCAGCCTATTGCAATGTGAAGGGATAATCTTTCATTTGTTATCTGTAAGAGAAAGCACAACTGAATTATGGAATTTTAATGTTATAGCATGAACAAATATAGAAAATCTTGCAAAAAATATAATCTGGAAAAATCATTAACGTATCTAATTTAGAAAAAGCATAATCACTGAATAATATTATTTTCATCCATTTGTATCTATATATTGCAACTATGCACATTTTTAGAGGCATGGAGAGACTAATTTTTCCATGTGAGCAAACACTCAGAGTTATGTGTAAATAACCTGGCAACTTGCCGTGGCTTTGAAATGACTGCAGTCCTGACATTTTACTGTACCTGCTTTTAGCATTCTGCTTATAGAGAACTATAAACCTGTACGAAAGAAAGGGAAGCTGACAGAATACCCTCAGTTATAGCTCTAAAGAAAAAAATGACTTCAGGAAAGCCATTTTGGAGAACCATTTCAAAGGAACAGAGGAGGCGGAAAAAGTGATATCTTTCTGCTCTCTGCTTTACAGTAAAACTGCCTACTATTTCATTCTGTCCAATTCTCTTGGTCTGTTTTTGTGTTTTTTAGCCTGAGTCTATTTTTTCCATATGAAGCACAAACAAGGAAAAATGGCAAAAGAATAGGTGTAAATAAGTGAATAGTCCACCTTTAAAGAGCTGCCTTCTTTATGGGAATTTAGTTGTAATCTTTAATGGAGAACAGAGCTAAAGAAAACAGCTCCATACTGCAGCTGAAATAGGAACTGAAATGAAACGTTTCTACTGAAAACTAACTTCTAGACACTCAAACAAGGTACTACTATGTTTTGTCTTTTAATTATTAATTTTACCAGACAGTATGGTTTTACTGTAATTTTTTAAATTTGATTTTCCTAATAGAGATTGCATTATTTTTCTCTCTCCTCTTTTTTTTCTCTCTTGGTGTGTATGTGCACACAGCCACATGCAGAGCCTTCTGAAAGAATGCTAGAGCACTTAAGTAATGCCTAGGTAATATTAATATTTATTACTCTGCAATAATAGCATAAAACAGGTCTACCTAAACACCTGAACATAGAGCTATATGCTGTAGAATCAGAAAAAAGTCTTTTTGCACCTCCATGACTTTAAAATATAAGTAAGTAACTTGTGATTCATATATATCATTTTTTTGCTGAAAAGAGCTGAGTGCATCAAGACAATCTGGATAATTCTCTTCCAGCTGAGGTTTATATCTACAGTAGGCTTTCAGACACAATTTCCAGTTGTATGAGTTATAGGATTACACTGTAAGGAACAGATCATCTGTGACCAGTTTAAATGGAATAGCAAGAAAACTAAATCAGGAATTACATATGAATTAGAAAATAAGATCTCATCCATACATTTGTAAGGAAGAGGTGGCTATTGCCAGCTACAGAAAATATAGACAGGTAGTCAAGGTTTGGCTATGAATTAAAATGTATATAAACCAAGCCAGAGAGAGATGAAGCCCCTGGGAAGCCTCAGCTACATTTGGTAGTTCTGCAGCATGCACAGCACTCACCAATGCTAACGAAGGACAAAGGACTATATAGTCTCCCTTGCAAACCGGTTCTTAATTACAATAAGATTAGAACCTGCTGATATTTAGGAAATCAGCTGTAATTTTAAGAACAATTAATGAAAAACATATTAGGATCTTGAATAGGACAATTCAGAAATTTAATATTAAGATGAAAAAAGCAGTTCCAGAGGGTGGAACATTTCTAGTCATCATAACTGAGCAGCTAATGTATTTAAATAAGATAAGAAGAGATGTAATCAGATAAAAGTAGGACTTGTTCATTGACTGCATTATTTAAAGAATATTATCTTTTCCAATACCTTCATATGCAGCATAACTTGTTTTTAAGATAAAAATGAAGCAAATGTAAAAATAACTGTACAAAAGAGTATGTGTTTTATGGGAGTTTTTTACTAAAAGACACCCAATGTATTTGCCTAATGCCATAACCCACACTGCTGTTATGTGATTATACTTTCCTAAAAGATTATTGGTACTCAATGAAACACTTCTTTTCTCTGGTTGGGTGATTAGAAACACATGCTGTCTGATGCTGCCTAAGACCTTTTGTTTTAACAACACATACTTTTTTTCCCTCTGATTTGGAGACATCGGACAAGATCAAAAGACAAGATGAACTACTGGATGATAGCCTGTGCCTCTGGATGTTTGACTCACTTCCTGGCCTCACCCTCAGTGTCCAGAGCTCACGGACTGCAGGAATGAGTGTCACCACCAGCCAGTAGGGTTGTGATATTCCTTGTAAATTCTCATCAGGCTGAAAAAAGACACTGGACCACGTGTCAGAAGGCTTGTGTTTTTATTATACAGTCACCATAACTCCAGCAACCAGCCCACTATTTAGACTGAAAAGGTGTTGGCTACCAAGCCTTTAATATGGTACAGGACACTTCATTAAGTTCTCAGCTCCCACAACAAACTCCTCAAAAGGAGGAGCTCACAAGCTGAAAAGCTCACAATCCTCAACAAACCTTCACAGAACAAAGTTGTTGGGTAGAATATGATAGTTGTACTTTGCCCAGGCAAAGAAATGGAAGAAAAAAAATGTCACCAGTCCTTAGGTCCTGTCCTGGCCCTGTCTAGACCTGGGGTTGGGAGACAAAGAAAAAGAAAGAGGAGAAAGAGAGCTGGAGAAAAGAGAGAGGGCACCCAATCTGCTCCCTTTTATCATTAACCTGGTGCACATCTCTTATGCAGACTAGATTTTTCATGCCGTTTTGTTCCTGAAGGCACATCCAACTCTTCTCCGGGAAGTGAGCGGGGAGAGGCAGGATGAGCCTGAGCACGAGTCTCAAGGTGGAGCAGGAAGTTGGCTCAGAACAGCACTGCCTCACATCCATGGGATGCTCTCCTCTGATCTCCGTTCCTGTAGCAGTACTCATAATGTTTGAGACAAAGCATGCTTAGGTCTGGTCCTCTACAGTGAGAAGTGCAGAAATGGGAGTGACTGATCCAGGAGGTGGGGAGGATACTCCTCATGTTGTGTGCCAGATTTAGCTCTGCTTAGAGTGCTTGAAGATTTCTAACTCAGCTTAAGTCACATTTTAAAGGAGAGGCTGTGATACTGCACTTTCCTTATAAAATCACTTTAACCCCTACTCCAGATTAAGTAAAAGAGACATCAGTCGTTAGCCAATAATCTTTAAATAATCTCTGTCCCTGTTTTAAGATTTTGTTCCAAAATTAGTTTAACTCCTTTTGGCATATTTAATTAAAAATGTTGTTGTCCTTTTAGCTAGAACTTATTCAGAAAGAGGGACAGTGAGAAGCAAAGAGCAGAATTCTTAGGAAATAAATTTCATCTTGAATACCAAGTTTTTCACACTGATTTTTTAAGTGGCAAACACTTCATCTTGTACTTCAGCAACACACAAAAGCATTCCTATTGCATCCAAGCTAAATATTAATGTAATTGGTAGAAAGTTCAAAGCTATCATTGCAATGTTATATTTCTAAATAATTTTCAAATATCAAAATATTTAAAGCAAATATTTAAATTGTAAAATTGGCAGTTTTTTAATTTCAGGAAACACACTCAATTAAATAAAATAAGGGCACAATTGGCTAAATATTTAATTTTATTCAGTTGCAAGGAGGAAACTTTTCCAAATCTGATATGTCAGCAGTCTTCAAATCCTATTTCTGTGGCTGCAAAGATACAAAAATGGGAACAATTAAATGTATGTTTTGTTTGCTTGTTTTCTCTCCAGGAATTGTATTTAAAATAATGAAATGGGTAAAGCATATATAATTTTTCAAATCGGGTGCCTTACTGTCCATTTTCTAGCTGTTAATTAGAGAGAATTCATCAATGCAAGCATTCATTCTCCACTTGTTGAATGTCGATATGTCTAAAGGTTTTGCTTATACCTGTTGAATACAAACATGTTATATAAATACATTTTCTTGCAACTTAACTCTGATAGTAGTTAAATCTACTTTGGTTATTCCCCAATCTACATAATAACCCAATAATTTGAGTTATCAGACTTTTTAGATGAACAAAATGTATACTCTGGAGTCCATTGACTTCAAATAGAACCTTCCAAATTGAGCCTGAGACATAATGATATATTCAGAAAGAATATAAATAGTAGGTTAGTCACTCCTCAGTGAATACAGTGAATAATTTAACTTGCGCCTATTACTGTTCAATTTGACCCATATATTATCTCTCAGGTACCAATCAGGAAGAAAAATTTTGCTTTCATTAAATTTCATTATGGACACTGCCATTCTATTTCCTATTCCACTTTAGTGGAGTAATCCCAAGCAGACTAAGAGATTTTAAAATTATCACTAATTTGTCAACATCACATGTTTACTTTTTTATTTTCTGCAAACAGAATAGTAAGGAAAGATAGGGCACACTGGAAAAAAAATTCCGAGTGACACCCTGAACGTACTCACACACATATAATGTTTTCTCCTTCTTAAAAATTTGACTTCTAAAGCCTTTTAAGAATATACTCCCTACTTCCCATTCACATTATATTGGGGGTCATTTATCCTGGTTTTAATGAGATCTCTGTTGAAAACTCAGTCCTAAATTTTAGTTCCTCCATAACACTTTTAATTCTGGAATTTGTAAATATGCACCCTTAAGATTTTACTTGCCTAGAAATGAATACAGCGTTGTGGAATACAAAGCTGTTAATGGGAAAAGGGAAACTATAATTTCGTACATCGGTATTACAATTGTAGCAACAGTGTTGGAAAGAGCATCTGGATTGATTAGAATAAAGGTAGATTTTTAGTGAAAATTAATTTTCCATATAACCTATTATTCAAACTTTAATCTTAAGAAATATACTTTGGTGTGTAAACTAAGGTATTACTTATTTTGAAGATCTGGAACCGTATTCTGGGCTATTATTGTGAATTAATTCAGATAATACTACAGTGAAGTCAATGTATGATATGAGAGGATTTGCAATGATGATGATGATGATATACCCTAGGAGACTCCAGAAACCAAAATAATTCTAGGAAATATTTCCAAGGGTATTTTAACAGTACTTTCACATAGATATATTATTATTATTTCTATGCTAGATTCCTGTTTATAGTGTATTTTTCTTTATTTAGATCCTTTTCATGAATGAGGTCACAAAAGCTTGTCAACTTTTACTCAGAACAATAGTATAATAACATTTTGCAAAACTAGAGCTTCCAAACACTGTGGAAAAATAAACAAGTAGATAAATCTCCCAGCAAGTCCTAACAGGCAGTTTTTGAAAGGGTCACGGCCTAAAAAATATTAAACCTACTCATTATGTTTTGATTTTTGCCAGAGTACTTTCTCTTGCTGTAAGGGAGTAGGACCATGGAAAAATGAACCCCTTAGAAATCCAGAGTAATCCAGATACATTCAGTGAAAAGGGAGCTGTCTGCCTGGCAGGAGCAGATGCACCTTTCTCAGATCAGAGAAGGGAGCAACAAGGGCTGTACGAGCATCTTTATCGTAGATTAACAGACGGGACTGAACAAACAAATCAGAACATGATCACCTACATTGAAGAATGAATTTTCATTACACTGACTATTATCCTCTCTGCAGAACAGGCATGAAGAAAGCTATGAAGTGAAAAGAAAGGTCATCTTTCTTTTCTAATTCCTGCAATGATAATGCTGTGATACAGGAGGAATCTTTTCCCAAAGAGGAAGATGAAGGCACTGGCAGAGGAGTCTAGTGGGATGCTTACAATGGAATGGTTGTCACATTTCACTTTACACTGTTCGACTCTTCTAGTTTTGTTTTCAATCTTTATCCAGGGCAGAAAATCTTGCTCAAGGATTTTAGCAGTGTGAAAAGGGTAGAAGAAAGGGATCTATATTAGCTGTTGGCAGGTAAGGAGAAACACTAACTCCGTACTCCCCTATATTTTCTCTCTTGCATCTCTAGCTTGCAATGGTTTTCTCCCTTTTCACCCATTCTTACAGTAAAGAATCTTCACAAGTGGGGCCAGAATCATTTTGGAAACCATCATAAAAATCCAACACAATTTATACTAAAATGAAAGGCACGTTTTCTACTTTATGCTGAGTATTAATAGATTGCAAGGGCCTCCTGGGACAATAGATGACTGCATTGACCAAAGAAACTCGAGTCCAAGTCAGACCAGTTAAGAGATGTTCAGAAGCATTCACCTGAAAGAATCAGGTATTCTTTCAGCTTCAATAAACACTAGTATTCATAACAAAACAGATTGTTCTCTAGAAGCGTGTAGTGTTACAATAAGGAGGTAGAAAGAGAAAGATAAATTTACCATAAACTTCAATAAAGTCTCTGATCTGAAATTAAATTTGATGCTCATTACTAAACTTATCACAGCAGGAAAAGAATTTCAAAGGAAGAATTGAAATGGGGTGGCAGTGAAGTTTCTTGAATTTTTCCACTGCTAAAAGGTATTTCAAAGAGTGATTTAATTCACTGTTACGGAAACTATGGAACAGGTTAAAACTTCATCTAGAAATATTCTTGAATTTTTTCATATTAGGACACACCTTTGAAAGTCACACAAAGTGAGAAAACCAAAATCAGGAGGCCAGAAGTTCAAGCTAGAGTACGTTAGAAGCCTGAATAAAGAATTCCTGGAGGTTTTATAAATCTGTTAGCAGTGTCCTACAGGGCCATTAACTTCCAATAAAAGATATAAAAGATGTACTGGATCTCTGGAGATTGGTAATGGGATGTATAGCATTCACCTCTAGCTTGTTAGGTCAAATCCAGCCCATGCTGAAAGGAGGTCTTTCTGATGCTGATGTCAAAGTTGGTGGGTCAACTGCAGTTCTTATTCTAAGTCCCTCAACTTTGGTTATTGTTACCTAAGCCTCGTGCCATGAGCAGGATCTACACAGAATGACGTGATTCTCTTGAAATAGGTCATGAGAGTCTGTGCATTTACAGTGATTGTATCCCTTGGCATTGTACTTCTCTAGAGAGTGACACAGCTGTTACCATTCGACATGACACTTCCAAACCAGAATCTTACTGTATTTAGAAGTAAAATATTTTGCTAAAAACCGAACATACCTCCAGTCCCACTCAGTTATTTAAAAAATATCTATAAATTTTTCTACAAAGACTAATATTTGTTCAGTCTTCACTATCACTTAACTTACAACCCCCTTTTCTCTACATTCTTGGGGCATATCTAATTTAAAAGCTCCTCACTCTAGATCATAATCTTTCCCAGGGTTAACTCATTCTTAAACTGTTTTTTGATTGCTGGTTTCTTCAGTTGCCCTGTAATTACCTATGAGTATTTATTTGGAGGCAATTGTGGCTTGTGTTACTCCACTGCTTGCGTCCACCGACATGACCCTATTAGCCAAAATCAGTGTAGTGATACAGAAAAAAAAATCCATCAATCCAGTATAGGAATGAATTACTGTCATATTGACCATCTCTCTCATACTGTTCAACACGGTATTATGCTTTTGTATCCCTAGGTAATGCATAACATCACTCCCTAATTTCCTATAACAGGCCTGGTTGGCTTTAGGATAATTCCCAGAGAGTGAGAGATGTCTTCCTTACAAAGTACAACACCAGGCAGCCAACCTTGCTAATAATAGCAAAGAATGCTTCAGTAGCACTTGTCACTTCTGAAGTGATTACATCTTAAGTCGTAGTGGAAAAATGGAGGATGGATAAAGTCAGTTGCCACCCTCTGTGCTGTTAGTCCGCAGCGGACTTCACATTCAAGGGCTGTGATCCACGAATCATTACTGTGCTAATCACTCACATAAATGTAGTACACAACAGTAAAAATATAAACATAAAAGCTCGTTTTGAGCTTATAATGATAAGCACTCAAGAATTAAATAACATCAAGATTAAAAATGTTTGAACCTAATTTGCATCCAAACTCTCCTTTGTGCAAATGCATTATCATACTGTCTTTAATTACGTGGTGATATGATGTTTCTTCTGCAAGACTTTCATTAGGAGTAAATCTGATAAGCTGAGGAATCTTGCTTGTTTAGGAAACTTTCGTTAAGCAGAAAATCTCCGTAAATGCTGCAAACAAATTTTAAAAGTTTTCTATCATAAGAGTAGTTTAATCCTACAGAGATTATAAGTCCATGAAGGTTTCAAGTAAAATAAAGAAAAGCAAACCAATTAAAAATCAATATAATTAAAATTATCTTAATGCCAGTCCAGAGGAAGGAGTGATTCTAGTGCCTTTCAGAATTAAAATTTATCTATATGTGAGCCTGGCTGATGTGGTCATCAGACGCTGAAAAGCTTATTTTATTTGTAGAATAATATTTTTTCTTACTTTTTTCCCAGTACTTAACTATGTAAAAAATATTTTAATTTAGGTTTGCTCTTCTGGTGCTCTTTAAAAGATTGTCTGTTACGTATTTCAAGTGATATTATTTGCACTAAAACACTGTAAGTCCAAATCAGGAGTCTTCCATTCACTTCATGGCCCCTTTTAAAAGTTTTTGAAGAGCTACATGTTAAGTTTTTAAAGAGCTACATGTTAAAGAGGTACATGTTAATGGTCCATCAAGGACCATTTTCTCCCACAATGCAAACATGGCAAGTTCTGTCAGGACCATTGAAGGGTGTAAGAAACACTATCAGATTATTGGTAGTCTTTTGCTATAGGTTCCTAATGGGTTATGGTCAGTTTGACTGAGAAATTGTCTGGTCATTCTATATCTAAACTCATTACATTTTGCAGCTATTTGGTAGTCCATTTACTGTTTGGGAAATTAATAGCTAAGTGCCTTCCTTCAAAATGTGCTGCAGTGAGATAACAGAAGAAGAAATATTCAGTTACATGGTCACATGATTGTCTCTCATGTCTAAGTGCAAATGTATAAGTATAAACATATTACAAATATACTCAGGCATTTCTACTGCAAACTTAAGAACTTGCATAGAGCTATGTGCACTTAGACCATCTTCCTGAGTGGTTGAACTGGTCTTGGGAGAATTCCCCTTCCCCCTTCCCCCTT
>VWPU01021131.1:0-96477 GCA_013398955.1 Callaeas wilsoni
CTCAGCGGGGCCGGGCGATCCTTTGTGCGGCGGTGCCGCGCTGCCCGGCCCCGCTGTCGAGCGGCCGCGGCGGGAGGTGTCGGGAGGCCCGTGACCGCCGGGGTTCCCTCGGAGCCGCCCGTGAACACAGCTTGGGCTGCGAGCGGCGCCCGGTCAGCCGGGCTGAACTGCGGGGTCAGGGCAGAGGGAGTAAATAGCTAAGAAATTCTGCTTCTAAATCGGTGTCACGTAAAAGGTGTGTTTCAGCACGCACTCAGCTGTGCAGCGAGTACTGAAACTGCTTTATCTCTGTAGTATTCGTGTTATTACTGGATTTGCATAAACCGTGTCTAGTTATATCACGTCTTGTTAGAGCTACAGTACCATGTTGGCCTTATTTCAAACAGTGGCTAAATATATCAGCTATTGCGGTTTGGTAACAAAATCGAGTCTGTTTGCAGCAGGTAAGTGTAATTGTATCTTAATGGAGGGCACATCTGGTTTTGCAGGTGTACAAAGTGGTTATACAGAAATGCTATCTTTAAAATTAACAATTATTATAATACCAATAAGGTTTCTCCTTCAACCAGGATGCAAAACACTCTTTACATAAGCAATTAATTTTTTCTCAGCTGTGTAAGTAATATGTCTTTAGTCTTTGGTCCGTACCACAAAGTTTTGTGTTCATCCACAACCAACCTTGGATCCTAACAATAAGATTTGTTGTTTATGTTGCTGGTATGTTAAATTGCTTCCTTTCATACAACAAATCTGTGGTGAGAATTTATTATAATGCCTGCCCTCTGCACTTCTATCTTCAGTAAAAGTGATACTTGTTTTACAGTTTCACAGTTCTTCAGTTCATGCAGCAACTACCATTTTTATTGAAAAGGTTCTGCTGCATGGAGAGTAAAAGATCTCCTTGCATATGCTCTTCATTATTATCCTTGTGTTTTGGGAATGGATTTCAGTCACTAGTAAAGGCTCTTGGATACATTAACTGTACCGTGTGTGTGTGTGTGTGTGTGTATCTATACACACTTACAGGTATACTGAGTGACACGGTAACAGATCTGTCATATATTATGGTACATCATAATAAAATCAGATAAGTAACAGTAGGACAAATACAGGCTGTTTGGGTTGGCTGATTGGTTGGACTGCAAAACTAGGTGGGCTGCTGACTCATAAAAAAGGGTACCATGAAATACACACAAAAATTATCTTCAGACGTGCTCTGCAGGGTTCATGCTATTCTAAAATCAAGGCTCCACAGAGAATTATGAGAATACTTCACACACATGGGCCAGAGATGGGAACTGGCAAGGAGCCGAAAAGTATTGGGGTAGTTAATGCTACAACGTTTTAAAAATTTTTGTTTTCTTGGGCCCTAAACTCTTCCCCCTTAATTATTTGTCGTTTCTGGTAAGCAGCTGCATTTTTTCTGCACCTCAGTAGGTCACTTCCCATGTTCTTCAGCAATCACTGTTGCAAGAAGGCCTTTAGCATTTAGACCTCAGCTGCTGTGAACATCTGTTTTCTCTGTGCATTTGGAGCTCCCTTCAGCAAGATAGCAATCAATGTTATAAGGAGTTGTGATGTGCTAACAAATGCATAATCAGGAAAGAAGTGGTCTTTCATGTGTCCCACCCCCAAAAGAATTGGCAGGAGAGGGAAGCAAGTGGGATATACTTTGTGTGTTCCATATGATGGTTATGCCCAGGTTACATTTTTTTTGGGTCATAGCTCTGTCCAGCTGACCCTGAACACATCAATAACAGGTGTCCACATTAAAAATTTTGCAGCATCAAACAGATGATGGCCTGCTGATAAATATTTCTGAGCTTCCAAGGACCAGTCATTTTTCTCACTATCAAAGTATCTTTTACATTAATTTATCTTCGAAGGCAAGGAGGCACAAACATGGCATTTCTGCTCTGGAAAAGCAGTGTTTTCCATCAAGTTCAAATGCCACTGCCAGTTATCATGACTGAACAATGGTGAATGATGGGCAGTTACTCTAGCCACTAAACGCTGCCATATTCTATCCAATTTATAAATTAATTCCTGCAGCAGCCAGCAATTTTTATTCACTGACTGAATAGTCCCAGCACTTCAGTTCTTGCATTTGTTAAAAGCAGTTGCTCTTCTAATTAAAATACTACGAACACAGTGAGGAGGAACAGAACCCAAGAAACACAGAGGTGCCTCTGATATGTTGGGCTTGGGCTTGTCTACCCAGCAGCGTGTCAAATTAAAAATTGTGGCAGTGTAGAGCAGATTGTACAAAACAATAGAGAAACAGTAAATGGTGTTCTTTATTAGTGTCTGTCTTAATTTATTAAGGGAGATCATGAGATAACAAATTGATGTTAAGTTGCTTAAGATGAGTTTTTATACAAAAACAGGAAGACCATCATGCTGCTGTTACAGTGTACCTTGGAATCCTCTGGAAAATTTCAGCATTTTGTGTATTTATATGAGACTGGAATTGTGTTAGGTTTTTTTATTGTTGTGTAGACAATGTGATCTCCTTCTTGTTTAATTTATTTTTTTCATGTATAAATTAAAGAAGTGTCTTGTTCAAACTAGTTAAATTTCTGCATCATTATGCCAGTGTAGGGACTGTGTCAGAACTTTGATGATTTATAACTGCCATCTAATTTCTGACTGGAAATTTATTCATGGCCACTTCATACCTACTTGCACATCAGCTAATATTTTCTATTATCTTGTATAGTTATCTGTCTCTGGAATTTATAGAATCAAAGAAACATTTAGGTTGGAAAAGACCTCTAAGATCAAGTCCAACCTTTGACTATCACCACCTTATCAACAGGACCATGGTGTAGTTGTTTCTTGAGCGCCTCGGTGGATAGTGACCCCACCTACCTGGGCAGTAGTGTTTAACTGCTCTTTCTGTTACGGAATTTCTCCTGATGTCCAACCTGAACCTCCCCTGCTGCAGCTTGAGGCTATGCCCTCTTGTCCTGTCGCTGCTTGCTTGGGAGTAGAGGCTGACCCCCACCTGGCTACAGTCTCCTTTCAGGGCATTGTAGAGTGATAGGGTCCCCCCTGAGCCTCCTTTTCTGGAGGCTAAACACCCCCAGCTTCCTCAGCCACTCCGTACTGACTTGTGTTCCAGACCCTTCCCCAGCTTCACTGCCCTTCTCTGGACACACTCCAGCCCTTCAAAGTTTTTCTTCTCGGGAGAGGCTCAGAACTGGACACAGTGCTCAAGGTGCGACCTCACCAGTGCCAACTAGGGGGAGAATTTACCTCTCCTATTGTGTTCACAGAAAGCAAACTTGTTCTGGCTAAGGATTATGTTAGGCTAGATAAACCAGTATATCTTAGCTTCCTTTCATGAAACAGATTTTTCCGTTCGTCATTTTTAGTTTGGTTTTTTCGGGCTTTCACATCTATTCAGTTCATGTTTCTTTACCACATCTTGTAGCATGGTACTCGGCATTCTTGCTAGAGTCTTATACAACTATTTTCACTTTTTGCTTCTGGGAATACTTTTTTTCTTGCATGTTAGGCCTACAAACAGCGTTTTCAAGTCTTCATATTGTTTGTCTCAGATATAAGATGGTAGGGTAACCACTCATATGTGTCCTTGATTTTATCAACAGCTTCCACACTGTTGGAGAGTTTGTTTTTATTAGTCCCTCTGTGTAAGGTCTTGCTGTTGTCTGTTGTTAAATTGCATGCCATTATCAATACCCACTTAAGGTCCTCCAGTTCTTTTTCTATTATGCTTCCTTTTCTGCATACATGATGCTACTTGGTGTTATCAGGAAATGTCATTAGCAAGCTTTTTGATACAAGTTTAATTGTGGCAAATATTGAAGCTTTTAAAAATTCAAAAGCCTTGACCAAAGACTCATTCTTTATGAACTCCATTAGTAACCTTTTGATCCAATAGCTTTCCATTCAGTGTAGACCACTGGTATCTCTGCCATCAACATGCTTGGTTCCTTTCCCATCTTTTTTATCTTACCTGATATGGCACAGTATCAAAAGTCCATACACATACAGCATAGTGTAAAAAGTTCATATAAACTTCCTGCATTTCCTTTATCTATAAAAATTAGCTGTCTTTTCAAAGAAAGATGTCAAGTAAGTTTGGCACAATCTACCTCTGGTGTACCCATGTGATATCTTCTTTGATGATCATTTGTTTTCTTCTTTGTCTTTGAATTTTGCAAGAAGGAATAATTATTCTCAGTAGCATGCTGGCTTTTGATCAGATTCATAGACCTGACATACTCTTGATTGCTTTTTCTCCTTTTAAATATAGGCACTGTGCTTGGATTTTTTCTGCTTTTGAGTTTATAGATTTATTAAATATCCTTTCTGCTGCATCTTTCATGTCCTGTGCCCATTCTTTCAGAACACTGGGATGAAGGTGATCCAAACACTGCATTTTCAGCTTCCAGTTTCTGCTTTTAGCTGTATAATTTGTCCTGTATTTTAATGAGTTTGTGCAAGCTTGGGTTTTTTTTGCCTTCGGACAGCTATTCAAGCTGTGCTCACAGAACCGCAGAATGTTTGAGACTGAAAGGGGCCTCTGGGGATCATCTGGTCTACCACCCTGCTCAAGTAAGGTCATCTAGAATCAGTGGCCCAGGACCATGCCCAGATGGCTTTTGAGTGTCTTCAAGGATGGAGAGAGATCTCACAATCTCTCTGGGTAACCATTGCCAGTGCTCAGTCATCCTCACGCTAAAAAAATTCTTGATGTTCAAAGGCAACCTCATGTGTTTCAGTTTGTGCCCATTGCCTTTGGTCCTGTTACTGGGCACCACTGAAAAGTGCCCATTTCTCTCCTCATTGCACTCTTTTTTTGGATATGAGACCACCCTGGGGCTTCTCCAGGCTCACCAGTCCCAGCTCTCTCAGCCTCTCCTCATGTGTGAGATGCTCCTTCCTTCAGTTTCACCCAGACCATTGTTGAAATCCCAGAAAGTCATCCTTACTGTGTCAGAGCAGTTCTTGTAGAAGGGTTGCAGGTGACTTTTGTTGTCTTCTGTTTTAATTCTGTGTATTCAGAAGAAAGTTACTCAGACTGCACAAATACATGATTTTGACACACAATATCAAACTGCCACTACCTTAGATTTTTAAGGGCTTTTGCATATGCAGTGTTTGAAATACAAGGCTTTACATGTAGAATTATGTACATGTAGAATTGTATAATACTAAATTAATTTCATTGGCATAAAATCTCCATTTTAAAAATTTTTAATTAGGAAAGAAATATTTTCTCACTTGAGACATTGTTTTAATTCATTCATGAGTCTTGTGCCATTCCTACAACCAGTTCTGGCCATATTATTTACCTAATTTGCTATTCATTAGCTATTTCAGTACTAGTAGAAATACATGTTAAAGAATAGCCCTATCAAAAGGCTGTCTGTGTGTCATGATTGTTGTATCACTGTGGAATCTAATGTTTTATTCTAGATCTAGAGGATCTGATCATTACTGTAACTCCAGACTTTTAAATTTGAGCGTGTTTGGCCAAGTAGAAATCCCAGACTGAACAATACAATATAAATTGTATATGTTGAAACTTCAGATTCTCTTTTGTGCAAATGGGATAGTAATACCAAGTTAACAAAATGAGACCTTCTTTGGTTCACCTCTCTGCATCAAATCTCAGAATCTATGCTAATCTATATTTTAAAAGAAAATAAGCTGAGGTTGAACCCAAAGAGCATCAAAAACTTCATATCCAAATTCAGAAGTTCATATCTGTGTAAAATATTGAACACAGCTCTACTGAACCCACAAACCTCAGAGCAAAGATTTTGAACATGTAACACATACTCTCATTTCATAACCAGCCCTATTCAAGCAATCTTCCCGTCACTGGAGCAGAATATGCACAGAAGTGGAGTTACCCTTCCCAGAGTTTGAAGAGACGTGTTCTGTGCTCTTTGTCTTCTCGCTGTAGTGGAAGAAGCTACTGTGAGAAATGACTCCTGAAAACAGTGGGGAAGTGGTTTCCAAGGAGCATGCCATCCTAAGAGAGAAAGGAAGCACCAAGGCCCAGCAGAGCTGGCAACTGGGTCAGGCCTGTGTGGGGAGGAGGTAGGAATGGTGGAGTCTGCTTAGGAGGGATGCGACACAAAAGGGCAACATCTTAATGTGTTCCAGTGTCAGGTTCAGGAAGACAACTCTCACTGCTTATTTAGACGTCAAACCAAGATGCTGCTTGGTGCTGAGGGGCATGGAAGATGCCTACATCCTTAATGTTCTGATCCACAGATTTCTGTGGATTTGAAAGAGAGACTCTACGAAGAAGGAGCACCATTTCCTAGCATGATACACTATATACAAAACAGCCTTTAGCTGATTTGTTCTCTACATGCCTGCAATAGTAAAACGTGTCTAAAATATGGTATTTCTTAGAATATTGGTGCATCACTAAATGTTCAAATCCTTATCTGAACCCTTGTAAACCATATGTTTAAAAGGTTGAGCTTTTATCGAAACACTCAGTCACATGTTTTCACAAATTTTTTTTCATCTAAATAAACTGTTCTAAAATGATTTTGTTTAAAAACTTAAACCAAACCAAGTGAAAACGTTGGGAGTCTAACCTCAGAAACTTCTTGTTGTGATGAGAATTTTAAGTCACTTTCATTCAAAAACCTGAAAACTTTAGGACTTGCAAAAAAATGTGATTTTTGTCAAGCATCAAACTTGCAATGGTGTATTCTGAAAACCAGCATTCACACACCTTCAGCTGTCAGTAGTGCTCCGTTAGCAGGATTTTTCTCACTGAATATTGGGTGAACTAAAGATGTTATAAAGCCAGTTATAAATACACAGCTCTGTCAAAGCCACAGTTCACTTGTCATTCTAATGAGCTGGTTTTGGGACTGTGCTTTGGCCGCCTGAAGTGTGGGCTGTTGACAGAAGAGATGTTTGGGCTTCACTCCTCTTCTGCAGTTTATTCCCCTCCTCTTCCTTATACTGGCACCTGGATTTGTGGGTGATGCCGCACAGTGGCTCAAGAGACTGATTAGACAAATTAACCTGGGTAAGAATGGGAAAAAAAAATCCATCTTTGTTTTTTTCTATCAGATTGTTTCCTTGTTCCATCTCACCATTTGGCTGCATAAATATTACCATCAGCTTTCAGCTGCACGCACTGGTAATGGCAGGTTAAATTGACCATGCGAATGCAGCCTGGGGAGATGGCTCTGCTGAGGATTGCAGTGTACTGTACAGGCACTCGGACTGGTGACGAATGGACTGTTTCAGATATTTTGCTTCTCAGCAGTTTGCTAATTTGAAGGGGAGGACAGACTTTGCTCCTTTTCGTCACATGACTGGGAGCAGGTGATACCAGTGAGAACATAAAATAAACTGCAAGCTTAAAACTATGTGAAGAACAGTCTGGTTGTTGCAGAGGCCAAGTCCACTCACCAAGCTGATGATATCATTTCTGGATATCAGAACAGATAGATAAAAGTATTTTATGGACCATATGGTGTGTAAACCTATATTGCCATTACTATTTTTAATAGAAAATTTTAAGATGAAAATACATGATGATTCAGAGTAAATTTTGAGGTCTGTGTTTTAATCTTCTTCTGTATCAGTTGCTCTGGAGTCATTTACAGGAGGGTTGATACTGCAGTACTCTCTTACAACTTCAAGTCATGAATCAACTTCCTTGAGACACTGGAACAGAAAGAATTGATCAGTATAGTTTTCTTTCAGTCTTCATTATGTGACTGCCTTTTGTTTCTTGAATGCCTTTCTCTTCCGTAAAGATGTTTGCACTGTGTGTTGTCATTAGGAGTAAGAATTGACATGATCTGTAATAGGTAAGTTGATTACGTGGAGCTAATGTTTTAAAGAGGTTTCAAAAATTTATCAGAAATATTTCATTAGTTTACCAGTCAGATGTATTAATTTAATTTAATTAATTGAGTTTTGAATGTAAATGATGGAGTAAATCTGTGAGTTGGTAACTGGTATAAAACATACCAGCCTTGCTGTGTCATCAGCCTAGTCTGATAACTTGCATGATGAGTGACTTCTCACCCAAAACTCCAGGTACAGAGTCGGCTGACTTGTTACCTTGTCCTTCAGGGAAAGTGATGTTTACCACTTTTACCTGCAGTTTTTCCGGTATTTTTCATCTCTGTCAGAAAGGACCTGCTCAGCTTTTCAGCTGCATGTGCAGGTCCACTTTTGAATGGGTAAACAGTGCAGAGTTCTCAGTGAATTTCAGTGCTTTGTCTAGTATGTAATATCTTTTTCTAATGCTTTTCCATGATGGCAGTAATGTGCAGCCACCTGTTGTACAATGCAAAGGAAAGAGCATTCCCATGTCAGAGATATAGTGATACAGAAATATAAACAGGCTGTAAAACTTCCCAAACTCTTGAGGACACGAGTCCATGCAAAATTAGGTATATATCATAGAATCACAGACTATACTGAGTTGGAAGGGACCCAACTGGGTCATCGAGCCAGACTCCAGGACCCATGCAGGGCACCCCAATAATCACACCACGGGCCTGAGAGCATTTTCCAAATGGTTCCTGAACTCAGACAGACCTGATGCCACGGCTACCTTCCTGAGGAGCCTGCTCCAGTACTCAACCACCCCCGAGGTGAAATATTCTTTCCTGACATCCAACCCAAACCTCTCCTGACCCAGCCCCATGCCACCCGCCCCCCCATGCCAAGTCCTGCCACTGGCCAAGATACTGTGCAATCAGAAAATGTCTGGGAACAGTAATAGATTAATGGCTTTAGAGTAGTTCTCAGAGCCTACTTGCAACTCAGATGATATGGTAGTGCTGGAGAAACCAAGGGCTGTGCTGCTGTGGCGGTGAAAGCAGAATAGGAAATCTAAATGACTCTTTGGCTGCCTTGAAGTCATTGTCTAATATTAGCCCTGTCAGCAGCGCCTGGCTCTTTGTCAGTCGGCGCTCAGGAGGAGGTGGTTACCAGCCAGGAGAATATGACCAAGGCTTTTAAATACTGTTGCTTGGAAAGTCTTATTAATGGCTGAATATGAGATCAATGTGCAATAATTCTTTCAAGCAGCATCTTTTTAAAAGCCTTTAGCAATCTGTCATCCTCATCTCCCTCCTCCCAGTTAGAAAGCCACATTAGTCAGGAGAAATCGCATGATCCTGGGAAGTTTCAAACTGCATCTGCTGATGCTGTGAGGAAAATGCCACTGTGCAGGGACACAGGTGCAGTTACTCTGACGGCTTCTTCACATCTTCATCTCGGATCATCCTGGAGGGACAAGCAGAAAGAAACGGGGAGGTGGGCGAGATTCTGTCAGGTGCATGGCAGCAGTACCAAAGAGAAAAATGGAATACTCTCTTCCAGGAGACAAAGATCGCACTGTCTGTGAGTGTTAGCTCAACTTTTTCAGGTCTGTTTTGAGAGAGGAGAAGATTTCAATAATGGTAATTTGTTCTGAGTTTAGCCACCTGTTCAGCATAACTTAGCCTTTGCTGTCATTCTGTTAGAAATGTTTAATCTTTTGGGGTTTAAAACTGGTAATTCATAATTTTTAGTTATTTTGGAGGTGGCTTAAGCTCCCACAGTGTTTTTGACATATTGGAAACCTCAGCTTTTAAAAACATCTATATTTTAAGAGGAGATCTTTAAGCCTCTTATTTTGTGCACTGTTACTAAATTCTACCTCTAAGGCTAGTCTGTTTCATTAGCTACTAAGTGGCAAATTGTATCGTAGTAAAGAACATGGGTGAGGGAAGCCCCTGTCTTTATTGGAGAAATCCTGAGTCATTCACTTCATGATGCATCAGCAAAAATAATTGGGTGTGGTTTTCATTTTCAGCTGCTATTGTAACAAGACTACGAAAGCTAACAGTGTCTTAGTCTGATATGTGATTGCAAAGGTTTTTCTCAGAATATGCACAAAATGCCTCACATATTAAAGTGCGATATCTGTGCTTGCAAGGCTGTAATAGATGTAAGTATTTGAGTATTTATCTATAAAAAGCAAATTCTTTTCTGAGGCTAGGGAATTCTCTACTCATCCATCTCATAGTAGTAGGCAGTGTTATGTTTGATTATCTTTTAGTGTTTGCCTTTATTTTGATTTTTTTTCCTATTTTTACTGTCTTATAATTGCAAACACAATGCTTAGTTTTCAGTTTAGATGATGGTTTTTCCTAAACCAAGTCAGTGCTCTATTAAAATAAGCATTGGGGAAGTGTTAAAGACCCAAAGTAATTTAGTGGACTGTTCTTTAATCCTTCAAAATATATCTTGGGTTTAGAATGAGTCTCAAGCACCTTCAGCAATGAAAAAAGGAGAATTGTAATTAAACATATGTATGTGAGTGAAATAATTTTTAGCAGGATGGATCTAAAATAAATATGCTCCTGGAGTTGTGAATGAGGAGGAAAGGATTTTCTTTCTTGATTCTGTTAACGGGAGCTTAGATAAACCTATACTGTACTGTAAATGGTTCCAATTGAATGACTTTGCAGTATGACTATAGCGAATTAGAAAAGTCATAAAAATATAAGTGGTTTTTTTGTTGGTCTCTGCTGAGTCCAGAGAAAACTCTGATTCTTCAAACTTTCAAACACCATGTTCCTACTCAGTACATCAGTTGTTTCTGACTATCTTGCTTCACTTGTTAACAAGTTTTTTTGTATGTAATCTGTATCAAGTACACTAAAGAAAAATGGGTTTTAGTCTTCTGTCTCTTCTGGAACTGTTTCATTTCCAGCACTCATTTTGGACAATTAATGTAATTTAAAAAATGCCCTGGCTGTAAATGTAATCCCTGTCTCCTGTATCTAGGTGTCTCAGAAAGTGACTTATAAGAAGAAGCAGCAGCTTGGAGGAGAATTTACAAATCAATACAGCATATTGCTGAAAAAACTTTGTTTTGGTATCATCAAGTACTTTAGATAATGTTTCCTAATCAGTAACTGATAGTATGACGGTAACATAATAATAAGCTTAATTATTTTTTAAAATTTCCTCTCTACTTTGTACATTATTCATTAACATGTCATTCTGCCAGAGACAACTGGAAATAAACAAACAAACCTGACTGTCAAAAAGGAGTAATACTAATGATTCTAGTTATTATCTAAATTGAGAGTGGTTGAAAGTAAAAATTCAAAAGTACTTGGAATAGATTCCTCTAGAATAATATGCTGTATTAATAGGAAGATGAGATTTTATATTTAAAATTCCCTCTTCATGCCATCCACTGAAACAAACTTGGTGTCCCTTTACCTCATATTCTAACACAGAAGCTTTTTCACAAGTCCTTTTTTTTTTTTTTTTTGTGTTACCACCTATTACTCCTTGCAAGGATAAACTTTCTGGTGTATCCTGAATTTCTTGAAATAAAAGTGGAGCATTTATACCACATGTAGAAATGTAAAAGCTGTTGTGCTTTTTTTTCCTTTTTAATGTTGGACTGTTGTAAAAAGGAAGGTATGAATTCTGGGCAAAGAAAATTGAGAGGAAACAAGGCAGAGGCCTCCTATTATCCCCAACCAAGAAGTGTATTTTTTTAATATTATCATGATATTTGCAGGCAGGCCTGACAGGGCTGATGAACAACAACATGAGTTGAAACCAAGGAACTTTTCTCACAGTTAGAAGTGCATGTTCAAGAATATGTGCATGTCTGCAGTCTTTTTTATGGGAAAGAAGGCTTTTAGAAAGGAGAGGTTTGCATAAGGATCTAAGCTAAAGATTCAGAGCTATATTTTGTGATAAATCAGACACATTATGAGATTTAATTTTTGCTTTTAGAGCTTTGTGAGGATGAAACATGCTTTGTAAGCATTAAGTGTAGTACTTCTGTCTCTTTTACTGAAACACAGTATACAAAATAGGATATTTTAATGGTATCACATTGCAATTTTGTAGTTGCATAATAAATAATTTTCTGATTCCTTGATAATTTTGGAAATTTTGTTGGAATGTCCACATACATAAAATCTACCCTTAGACTTTTAAAAATTGCTTTAATGGATTTTCTAGCCGTTACTTACATATGTAGTGAGAGATACTATCTATAGATTGGTGGAGACATCCTCCATTTTTTCCTCTTTTGATTATAGGCAAACATGAGTTATACAGACCACACAGCTTTGCAAGTGACAGGCTTGTTAGGCAGTAGGAAATGAAATATAATAAATAACTAAATTGTGTGGGTTTATGTTAGCATAGACTAATGTATATGTGCCATCTGTGGTATATCTAATGGGACTGTAATCTTCAGATTTTCTAAGCAAAATGTAAGGCTGCCTGTGCTACACAAGAGACCTCACTCTTAATGGAAGAATTTTGTGATTAGTTTTTTAAGATTCTTAATAATCTAATTTCACGAGAGCCTCAACCCACTTCTTATTCATTGCTTTCTTAACCACATCTTGCATGCTTCTAATGGATTCAGAAGGGGGAACAATGGTGGTTTTACTTACATAAGGAATTTTAGTCACCGCATAGTTCTTGGTCATTGAAGTTTATAAAAATACAGGATTTTTCCAATATGCAAGTAAGTTCTGCTAATAATATTTTAGAAAGAATGGGAGAGACAAAGCATGTGGAGCCAAAGAAATCTGTTAGAGGAAGATTTTGTAGCCTTAGTACTTTCTGAGAAACTGAAAGAGAAGACCTATTATCTACTTAAAGGAATAACATTCATGTCAAATTTTAATGAATTTTCATTTCCTAAGCTAATAGTCAGAAAACTGATTTCCAGTTCTGAGCAGGGACAAAAAAAGTGTAAATTTACCCATTACGAGACCGTGTAAAAGCCTTCTAAGAGTTAGTCAGAAGGGTGGAAAACTAGTAAGGTGCCCATATTCTACCTTAATTACAAGAACAAATAAAATTATTCTTCCTAGTTAGGGGCTGAAATTTCATTAACATTTGGAGAGATGGTGTATTTTTTAACTACTTCTGTAGAGTAGAAAATCTACTAATTACAGTTATATGGAAGGTTGTGACGTAGCTAGGTAACCAGTAAAAGGGAAGAACTGGGCATTCTTACATCTATGCCATATTTCACTTGCTAGTCATAGCTTTCAGGATTTTAGATAATTCAGTTTTCAGTGGATAGTCTCTGTCTGTCTCTACCTCTCATTCTGCCTTCCTTCATCCATTTTTGTGAGGAAATGGAACTAATTTAAACAGCAATAGACCAGTTTTCTTGATCAGCTTTTAAAAAATTATCTCATCATGGACCCCAAAGAAAGGTGCACCCTGAGATACTAGTAGAAAAACTCCTTGGTATTTTTGGGTTATTTTGCCAGCTGTCTATATGTTCGTGAGTGCCAATAAAGTACAAGAACAGTCATGTGTCTTATGATGGCTGGCCTTGCTCGTGGCAGGTATGGTCAAGATGATAGTCAGTTTTGCCAAGAGCCTTGATATGATTTCCTTGAAGTTCTGCCTGGAGCAAGCCTTAGAACTATGATTTTTGAAGAAAACATTCTCTGTTCACCCACTGCTCTGTCTGTGTCTTCATCTAAATGGGGAAAATTCTGGCTGGTTCTGACTGAAAACTGCATGCTGCCCTAAAGGTTCTTGTGTGGAGGTGTTCAGGTTGTTCCAGGTGTGTTGGCAGTGCACAGCCTGGCTATGTATGAAAACCATTTTACAAAGACAGTCCATGCAAATTCTCAGTTTTGTTCTGAAGTTACTAGGTGAATTTAACTAGGTCTATTTAAGACACTGTTAAAGAACAAGTATTCTAGTCTATTGTGTTTTTTCTCCCATTTTAATTAAGGAATTCTGGTAAAATAGCATGTTCCACTTAGAGAGAAACAGGCAGTCCAGAACAGCACAGTTTAATTAGAGTTGGATGCATTTTGAAAAAGTACTCAACCATGGAAGAAGGGTACTTGGAAAAAACATAGGATTGTGTCATCACACTGGAAAAATTCTCACAAGGAAATGAGTCATTAAACTATCCTAGTGTTTTGCACAATCATTGTCATTGTGGTTGAGTGTGATTGTACCTGTGAGTTAGTACGAATATTTAAGTTTCAGGTAATGACTGGATGCTGAATTTGTTGTGAGTAACTGAAACAGAGTAAACATAACTATGATTTTGCATGCTTTAAGCAGATAAGAGGGATTAAAATAGCACTTTGGTGATAGAGTTAACAAAATTCCTAAAGGTAACAAGTTAATTTGTTCAGCTGCTATGAATGATGGCTTCCAAGTTCTATTGCATGGCAAGCAGTCACTTGAGATTCAGCTGTTGGTACATGGTCAGAGTAGGTGGGCCCCTTCATAACTTGCACCAGCAAGTTAATGATAATTAATGTAACAATTAGTAGTAGGTGTTCTGTTGGTGGTTATTTCTGCAGACCTCCACAACTATGTATTATTTACTGTAAAGTTTGTACTTTTCATATACAGTATTTTGGTTGATAATATGTTAAATTCTTAAGATGTTGGTGTTCTTCCTATGCAGTTTGCCAGTATTTGCATACTCTCATTAATAAAATTTTTCAGGGGTCAGAATTAATCCCTGTCTAACTAGGCCATATCAGTCTGCTGAGAGTTTCTCTTAAAAATGAAGTCTCTTTACATGTCCTGAGTAGAACTGGAGTTATCCTAGGTATTGTTTTCATCAAATCTGTCCTAGATACTGCCATATATATAGTTGTAAACAGAAAAATAGGAGTTGAGTAAATGTAGACACCTGGTGCAGATGACAAGAAGAAATTTCACAGATCTGTATAGATAAATATCTAATCATTCTAAATATCACTCTTCTCTGGTGATCAGAATTGCATACGTTTTCTGTTTCATTAAGGACTGTTTGTAAATCATTTGTTTTGCCAGCAGTTTTAAAAAGTTGAGTTGTTTTTTTTGTTTGTGTGCTGCGGGATTTTTTTTTTAAAAAAGCCAGAATACTAGTACCATCCTTGGAGAGAGCAGAAGCATTTTTCTAATTTTTTTTCCATTTCTCTATCCATTCATTGCTGGTTGTGTGGTTGCTGAATTCACAGTGGTGTTTTGTGGGAAACACGGAATAATGCTTAACATTGATTTTTTTCTCATTTTTCTTTTTATAACTCCCTTTTCAGAATTCCCCACTGTACCAATATCTGCAGGATTTGGGACACACAGATTTTGAAGTATGCTCCTCAGTGTCGCAGAAGGCAGAGCAATGTGCCGCAGCGGAAAGCCAAAGAGAGCAGATTGTGCGTGCTGCCCAGAAGGTGAGCACTCTCCTGTTGCTGAGTACTTATCTTCTCACAAGAGAACTGCATTGCTTCACAAATAGGAGAAATCAGAACAGAGAGAAATCGCTTCCTGTATTTAAAAAAACAAAGGAAAAAACTACCAGACCATGAACTGCAGCCTGTTATCATATCTTGAATTGGTGGTTAATCAGTATAGTTTGGAATGTTTCTTTGCACTTACGTAAGCTAGGGAAGCAAGAAGCTTTGATACATAATTTTTTGAGTGTTGAAAATTATCTTATGTAGTGGATCTTATTATGTTAGCTTAGCATGACATTCTGGGAATAGAACCTGTAATTTTCTAGAACAGAATATTTATAGTTTCCAGCCCTTCCCAGGCATTCAGTTGCTAAGTATAGCTTTGTCTGTGACAAAACATATTAAGAAAGAGTATTTCTGGAAAGTAGAAATGCAATAACCGATCTGAATGAGATAGTCAATGTGGATAGCTATTGCATTTGTAATAATAATTGCTTCTATCACTGGTCACAAAGCAAGGCTGAATTTAAATCAGGATTTAGTTCACAATTTTCTTTATTTTGAGCTACTGTTAAAAGTATTCATGGAAACATTAGGTCTACTACTCTTGCTTTTCAGAATTGTCAGCTGGCACTCACCATAACCCTCAAGAAAGCACCTGAAAATGTATTTTCTCTTTAAAGCTAATGGCTGTTTTGTGGTATGTTTACCCTGAAGATACCTATTCTGACTTAGTGTAGGAAGACTTTGATTAAACGTTTATTTATTTATTTATTTATTTATTTATTAATTAAATGTTCACATTTGTTCACTGTTAATTAAAAATTAGGATGGCATATTTCATTGGTTGATATTCTGTTGGTTACTATGAAGTAAATGCATGGACTGTCAGCTACATTATTTTGCATAGTTACTTCTGTGACAGTCAGAAAATCAGTATGATACTGTGTTTGTGTACATAATTTCCACTGACTTTTATACAAAAGTGCTGTGCAGTTAAGAACCTCAAAAGTATTAAGATAACTGCTTTTTAAAACCTCAGGTATTCTGGTTTTTTCCCCTCCCTTTCCCTCAAGCATTTTACACATAATTTTATTGTGTTGGGAGCAATTCCTCCAGTATTGTGTCAGATGTAGAAGTAATTCTTCATGGTTTGCCTTGCAACTTGAAGGGAGTGGGTGTGTGAAAATGGGCTGTCCATTTCTTACAAACACCAGGTGATGTTCACATTGTCTCATCTCTGTCTAGACAAGGATACATAGTGGAAATGAGGAAGAAACCTGTGTGTAATTTTTAGTGATAAATTGTCATAGGTTCTTCTGCTGCAATTCCAGCACCAGTTGGGAAAGGTTAACACTTTTCTTTTGTAATCTGATGTCAGAAAGTCTGTTTTTGTCATTTGATTTCTGTGTCCTGTTTTGGTAGGGCGTCTCAATAGAAAAGAAAATGAGGGAGAGGCAGCTGGCCACACATTTAGAAAAGTACACTGGATGTAGGAGGATCTGAGGCTTTGTTGCAACTTTTTTATGACATACAGACAAATAATTTGCATTCCTATCCAGTCATTTCCTCAGTTTTACATGAGACAGTTACCATTTCCCTTCTCTTGGCCTTCACTGGCCTAGTCTGCTGAAATGATAAAATGTCTGGAAAATAAAAGGTTTCTGGTTTCTGAGTATGTACCTACCCACAGTCCTAATATAAAATGATCTTCCTTGAGGCATGGTGTAACTATGATTACAGGGAGTAGATGGTGTTCCACGCTGAGTGATTCCCAGTATGTGTATATCACTTTCCTTCTGTTCTGAAAAGCCAGTTTCCAAATGCCTTAAACACTTGATTAAAATAAAAATGTAAAAGCTGAAGTATTGCTTTGTCTTTGAGTTGAGATTGTTTCCTCCTCTTGTGTTCAGTCAAGTGGCAACCCTGTGCAGCTGAAAGTGGTGACACATAGCAAGAATTTGGCATGGCAAAGGTCTGCTTTGGGATGTTCAGGGACTGAAAAATCTGGGAAGAAAAAGACTTCCTAGTGACTGATACAAATGTTTCTGTTGTATCTTCCTGTCCTGCCAAGCAGAGCGTGGTTCAGACATAAGGAAAGGCAGAGGCACCAGTTGAATTTGAAGCACATCTTAAATACTTCTCAGGACGTGTAGTTTTGGTGGTGGGTTTTTGGCCTTTTTTTTGATTGGAATATGGTCTTAATGAACATTGAGTTAAAAAGCTGTAAAGGTGTTTTAAGGTTGTGTTCTGGGGGCTGATGAAATGCCACGCTCCCATCTGAGGGATTATGGAGATGTTATTTAGCATAGTAATTGTAGGTGCAGTGCTCCTGGCTGTGCCAATCAGTGGAGAAAGTTACAGCCAAAGTCCTGGTCTCATGTTCACTTGATACTCCAAAGCACTGTTAGTAAGAGCTCCTAGACTTGTTTTCTGGAATTAAATCCCACTTGGGTAATTCTGCTTGATCTTTACAGAATTTATCACTTCCCATTTACATCTTTCCTTTCTCAGCCATTTTCCTAGACTGCTGTGCATATGTGAATATTCAAATTGATTATACTGTCACACCTTGTCCCACCTTAGATGTGGTGATATTTTATCGTTAGAACAGACCTGGTACTGGAGGCAGCTTCAGAGGATTGTGTTGGGGCTAGCCCTCAGTGGCTGTGCAGGTGACCTGATGTGGGATGGCAGAGGGACCAGTCCTTTGCCTTCATCTAGGGCTCCCACTCACTTAATGCAAGGTATTCAATGTGTAGCATTATCTTCTTCTGAAGGATTTCTCTACAAAAGAGAAATAGTCCTTAGAATTCTTCTTTAGATTCAAATTCATTTACCTAAAATGTCATATATTGTGCTAATATTTTTTTAAATGTTAGGAGTTATGCATCTTTGTTACTTAGTTTACAGAGAGTTTGACTGAGTGTTGTTCTAAAGCTGTAAGAAGAATACTCCAGAAGCATTGGCAACATGACCTGACTTGTGTGTTGGTGAAAGTAGTTTTACTTGTCAGTAACACTCCCAATGGGAATGCAAACTGTGAGACACTATTCCAAGGATCTGAATAATTCAGTGTGTTGCTGTACTCTATTGGGTCACAGCCCAAGACAGTGGGTTGTCTTGTTTTGTATTTTCAAGCACCGACTTGCCTGTTGAGTGTTTATGCAAGCTTAGATCTTTATTTTTAAACTAAACCATGGAGAATAAACTAAAAGATTGCTTATGTAGCACACTAGGGTTTTTTTCAGTAGCTCCACAGTCTAGTTTAGTAATCTGGTAGCAGTTTAAAACTATCCTTGCTGTAGCTTTAAATGTTCATTATAAAAATCCAAATACTTCCAAAGGCTAAGCAGTTGAAAGTGATAGGATTCAAGAGGCATATTCTTAAATTAAATGGATGACTCTTTCTGTACCCTGCTTTCAATGTACAGGCAAAAGTACTTTTCAGTGAAATACCTGTCTAAAATTCAAATTCAGAGCAAGACCTTTGTTCATTTAATTTCAATTTTCTACAAATTGTAATTAGAAAATTTTGTTTCCTTTTGCACCACTCTGCAGGAAACTTGAAGGATAATCTAGTGCTGCAGTTAGTGACATTCTTCTGACTTATGTCGTTGCTCTTGAGCAACATCAAAATACAATCACTTGGATTTATTCCATAGTCTTAAGTGTGAGTTGCTGGGATAGCTCCTCCTAATAAGGCACAATGATGTCAGTGTTTCGGGAAGAGCTATCATTATGAGATCTCTGTTATTGGTTTACCTCTTCACTGACCTAAAAACACTTCCTTGTGGCATAGATCTCAAAATCTAACTGTGCACCGAAAGATGAGACATTTGTAAAGAAAAGCTTGAGTTAGATTACTTAAATGGGCACCAAAATAAGTTATTTCAAAAATTGTGGAAGCATAAGGGCTTTTGAGTGACAGTTCCTGATGCTAAGGCTGTTCTGCCCTGGCTTGCTGCACCAGACTGGTTGCACTGCCTTTCAGAAGGCTGCCAGGCTGGTCACAGGTTAACTACAAAACTCTGAGCTCCTGTTGCTTGGGTTTGTTCTTCTATTTCCCACCTTGTAGCTGGGGGAAAACCAAGAAAAAAACAAACAAGAGGGGAATAAAAAACAAAAACCAAAAACTAAACAAACAAAAACCCCAAAAAACCAACAAAAACAAAACAAATGCAAACAAGAGGGAGAAACAGAAGCTGTCACCTTTTATACATTGAGCTATTAGAATCTGTATGGGGTTTTGTTTTATTATTTTGAAACAGTAGGCCACAAAATGTAAGCACTTCACAGTTAATTTTTTCTGGCATACATTTTGATTGTATTACATGTCAGCAGTCTGAAAATTGAGACAGGGCCTCAGAATTGATGAGATATATATATAAATAAATATTTTGAAAAATACTTCCTGTCAGTTCAGTTTGAGGAAAGTAGATACAATTGTGTGTCAAAAGCTGCTTTTTTTTTTTTGTTCATTGAATGGCTTCAGACTGAAGCAAAACCATGCATCTATTCAGTTATAATTTGTCCTGCATCTTATTTTAGGAAGATACATGAGTAGAATGTGTGATGACTGAGAGGGAGTCCCTCTATTAGTGGCATTTGAAGTTATGTTTACAGCTCAGAGAAAAGTGTGGATTTAGGTTGCACGGGAAGCAGCATAGAGATGAAGTACCTGGTGGCACACGTGGACAGGGAGTTTCTGGGGCATTTTCTCTTCTTCCCATCACTCTCCTGGTCTCTGTTCACAACTCCTCTGGAGTCTTGTGCTCAAGCTGCCATGGGCTGCTGAGGAGAGGTTGTCCCTGTTCTGGTCTTTCACTTTTCTTCAGCCTGTCAATCATTTAACCTTTGGGTTTTTATCTCCCAGGAGAGAGAAAGTCTCATATCAATGCAGTAGCTGCCAACTTGAGATCAATCTAATCTTAGCTGTAGTTATTTTTAACAGAACAACATAACAATCTATTATGCTCCAAATAGGTGGGGTTACTGAAGGCTTTATTTTATTCTCTTGTTCACAAGCAAACTCACGGGAAGCAGATGTTCTCTTAGTGTACTCTGAAGTTAGGCCAGACACACTAAGTGAAACTTCCTTACAGGTACTTGGGTCTGAGTTCACAAGAAAATCAAATGCAGAAATAAAGGCATTGTCTGTTGTTATTTATTTAATTTTGGCTTTGGTTTTTGGTTTTTTTTTAATTGGAGTAATTTCTGTTCCTTTCAGCAAGGCATCCTGTCAAAACTAGTTGAGTTTTTTAGAAGCTGGTTTCCTTTTCCACAGTATAAGAAAAATGATGACATACTTCACCGACTGGTAAGTGATCACTTTTTTTATTTTTCCATTTCCTTTCCTAATCCAGAGGTCTTCCTCTCCTCTGTATTTCATCCTCTGAACAACATCTTTGGTCTGTATTGTTGGTTTTGGCTCTAAGAGTTTTACTTATTCTTTAGATGATACTATTCATTCTTGTTTTCAGTAACTGTGCCAAATTGGGCACAAAAGGACAGGAACAGTATCAGTAGCCAGATTGAAGATGTTCAAAATGTGAAAGATAATAAAATATGTGAGAAATTAAAGAAATTCTTGAAAGCTGAAATGAGTTTAATTGCAATGTAGGTACTCCTTTGGTGGAAGACAGTGGGGAGACGCTGACTGAGAATGTCCATGTGTTGCAGCCTAGTGCCTTGTAGAGACCACTGAAGACAGAAGGTTCTAGAGCTTCAGCTGAGTATTGCTTCACCCTCTGTTTCAGCTTGTTAGCTCAGGCACAGCACCACCACCGTGCAGCTGTACTGGCCCTGGAGCCATCCTGGCCTCTTCGCTTCTACACTGCTCTCTACGGGGCTTCTGCTTTTGGGAAAGGCAAAGCAAACTTTGTTTGCTCTTTCTCTGCAGCACCACTTTCCAGTCTGAGCTTGTCTCAGATCTGCTTTAACTTGTACCCAGCTCCTTCACGCTCCTAGTATGGCTTGCAAATGTCACTTTAGTCAGACTGTTCCAGAATCTAGAATTTTGATGTATTTTTTTTCTACTACAATGTCTTCAGGGATGATGTCTTCAAATGGAGCTTCAAAATAAAATGTTGAGCAACACGAGAAGTTAGAATTTTCCATTTCTCACAGACTTCTGCTGTATCTCAGTTCTCCTTTATCTCAGGAGGACACAATTTCCTCTGAAAATCTTTCATTAGTGATCTTTGATTGACTTTTTTCTTCCTCTCTCTTCCCCTATGAATTGAGGGTATTATCTTAACAGCAATTTTTAGCCTTACTTTCTTGAGATGGAGATATAACCGAAGAAAACATGTTTGTCCTGCTGCACACTAGAGTAGAGTACTGGAATGACACAGGATGCGTCGGAGGAGGGCAGAGTTTCCTCTTGCACACAGTCCTGAAACAAATGTTTTCCATTAAAAGTAGAATGAAAGTTATCTGAGGTGACATCTGTGCATGGAATTAAATTTCTAAAGTAGCTATCTTATGGTTTCATAAAGAATCTCATTCTGTCAGTGACAGAATGAAACAGATTTTGTACTGTGAAATGTCACACTTGTGTTAAAAGCTTCTATTAGAGACTTCTCAGAAATAGTCTCCTTTCTCTCCTGTAATTTGTTAGATGCAGGGATGCACATGTTCAGTGTTTGTTGGATTTTGTTATGACATTCTTAACTTGAAGTAATTATGGTTTGGTGCAGTATGCAAATGAAAATTTCAGGGGACTTCTCTGATGGTTGTATTTGTCTTCAAGAGCTGCATATTTGTCTTGAAGAGCTGTAGTTGGGGAAAAAGTAGCAAATGCTTATGGCATCAAATTCACAACTAACTCACTCCCTATAGTTTGCCTGAGGTTTAGCAAGTGTGAGGTCTTTGGAGCCCCATGCTGTTTCATGTTTGGATTGAGTTCCCTTGGGAAAGGTACAGAACCCTTGCAGGAGGGTACTCCACTGCCTTGGCCTTGGGCTTCAATCCAGTGCATTGACCCTACTGTTATTAAGTGTCCATAAGTGACTTTTTGTTGACTAATTAGCAATATCTATCTTTCTCTCTCTAAGTTTTGTTTGTTTGTTAATGATACATATGATACTATGACCTTTTTAAAAAATGTATTTTCTGTTTTTTTAATGATCATCTAATAGATACAGTACCTCTCTTATTCTTACGCAAATATATTGGCATGCCCTGTGGCCTGTTTCCAGTTATTGTTACTATCTAGGTCAGATCACAAAGTCAGTGTGATGCATCCTGCAAGCCTGAACTGTTAGGTAGTGTGTGAGCTTTTAAAGTTAAATAAGTTTAATAAAAAAGTAGCGACTTGTGATTGATCTTAAGCATTCCTGTACTCTGGGAACAGATTGTTGTAGTAAAGTGTATGAGCGTGTGGGTGTTTTCCTTGTTCTGCTAACTTAATTTTAAGAATTTGCATATTCTTTACTAATGCCTGTTTTTTCTCCTGCCCATTTGTGTGTGGTAAGGATGTTGGATTTCGATTTGACACGCTCCGTACCATCCTGCAACAGGAAGTTCTGCTGCAGGAGGATGTGGAACTGATTGAATTCCTTGACCCCAGTATCCTGTCTGCAGGGCAGTGTAAGCAACAGGAAAACAGACAGCTTCCAACGCTACGCTCCCTAGCAACTCCTAATATTTGGTATTGTATTGAGGATATCTACCATTATATTCACTGAGAAACCAGCAAAAAATATACTGTGCCTTCTTGATATAAATTGCAACATTAAAGTAGCTATATTTTTTCTCACCTCCTTGGGTCTTTATTCTACTAGTCCCCAAATTTTTGTATAAGCATGGTTTTTTTCATTGGGCATTTTGTTGAAAGAGTGAATTTTAATCTGAGATAACTACATGAACATGAATGAATACTCCCTAACTAATATATTCAGTAAGGAAGAAATAACACAGTTGATGAATTCATTAATTTCTGTAGCTATATAGAGGTGATTTTGATAAATGAGACATGATTGTGAAGACTGAATTGAAAAGTGTTTATTTTGGTGTGGTTTTTATAAAATATGTTGTGGGTGGGGGGAAGTGAGGTGGGATGTGCAATTAATTTTCAAACATAGAATATCAGAAGAGTAAACTACAGGATATTTCAGTAAGATACATTGAAGTCAGAAGAGTTTTGTGGAATTAACTCAAGAATACTGAAGGAGCTGACTGCAGCAGTATCTGAACACCTACCAACTGTATTTAAAAAATAACAACGCCAGTGGTTGTTAGAGTGTCTTGCTTGGAAATGTGGGAATCAGTAGAAAAAATTATCACATAACATGGGCCAGTGCTATTTTCTCATACATACACGAAAAAGTAGATAAAATTACTATAGAGTCACACCTCAACTGTTTAAGTTATGTTATTATTGATGCTCTCTGTCAAACAAGAAAACTTTCAAACCAGATTTTTCTGGTCCTAGCATTATTCAGTTTCTTTAACTTTCAGCTAATTAAGTACACTTACAAAATTCGTGAATGTTGTTCACCTTTCAGATGACACCAAGTTTGTGTTTTCATAGACTAGAGGTCAACATTAGCTTGGAGAAATACCTTGAAAATGATAGAAAATTCAATAAAGACAAAAGTTTAATGGTACACTTGGGAAGGAAAAGTCAAGTTAATAAACACCAGGTGATGAATAGTTGGGTATGCAGTACTCCTGCAGAAAAGAATCTGCTCATCACTGGGATGGAATAGTGCTATGATGTGTAGAAGGTGGTTAGTAGGAAGGTGGTGATCAGTCGTCACTTGTTCTGTTCAGAAAAGGGAAGGATATGAGGAAGAGTAATGCAATTAGTCTGCCAGTGATTCAAATTGGGACTTGGGGGAAATCTTTTGAACTCTAAGGATACTTAGGAGTTGGAATAGCTATGGCATGGGTTGTAGAGTCTCCATTTTCATCTTTGGTGTGTCTGTGATGATCTGGGTTAACCAACCAGAAGCTGAAAATTAACAAAGTGAGCTCTTAAATCCTTTCTAGTCTTTCATTTTTGTGATTTATTTTATTTGTGGGACTTTATTTTTTTAATGTCCCAAGGAAGTTAGGGACTGTGTGTCTGTCCCTTTTAGAGGTAGTTACATATTTGGAATATTTTAACCCTGGACCTTTACTGAAACCTGCCAGTAGCCCTAAAGAGTTAACACTTGTAAAGCTGGTTGAAATTTGACCACAAAACTGTCCAGGAAATAGAAACCCAGAGACTGCCTTATTTTAGAAAAGGAAAAATACTCCTTGTGAATATTTCCAAACCTAAATGCAGGATACACAGCTTTAAAGGATGAAGGAAAAAAATGTTTTTCATTGAAAACATTCTGGAAAAGTATAGTTGTAAGGCACCTTGAAGCTGGTATCCTATCCATCTCTCTGAAGATTGTGAGTATTTTACAAAACTGTAATAATATATATGAAACACAGTGTATTTTCCAGTAGTTACTTATTTATGTTGAATTTTTATAGAGGAAAGTAACAACTTTATAAGCTTTTTAAATGTCTTTGAGAAATAACTTGAGATACTAGGAACTCTGTTCTTTAAGGATTTTCAAAAGGTGCCAAATTATTTTAAATGATTATTCAAGCCATTTTTGTAAAATGGTGTTAGAAACTAGTGGTGCATTGGTGTCCAAGTTTCATGAGTCAGACTCTAGAAAAAATACAGCTGGCACTACTTGAGGGATTTGCTACCAAAAGAAACATGCCCTTCCCTACTGTACTCTTGAACCTGGAAGTACAGATATTACAGTTCCTACACGCCCTGGCTTATAATGCTGAGTAGTCAGGTTTTCTTTCTTTTTTTAAAAATGTTCTTTTCCATTTTTTTAAAGCCATATGTGTAAGAGAAACTGACCTTTCAAAGTGCCATAGTACTCTTCTACTCATGCTGTAAAAAAGCTGAAGAAAGGTTTCCTTAGAGTACACCACTCAAGTAATACCATCTACATACTCATCTAAACCTGTCACTAAGAGTAGTTCTCAGTATTTACAGCTCCCCTCAGGACCTACAGAAAAGCCCCACAATAAGATGTTGTAATCTCAACTGTAACTGAAAACTTTGTGATTTTCCCACTTGTTTGACCTCAGTAACGTGTGGCTGATGGTACTGTCTCTGTTTGCAGGGATGTCTCGCTGTTCCTTGCCTTTGTAAGTGCACTGCTTATGTTTCCTTCGTGGTGGAAGGAATCATCATGGCTGCTGTGCGGACCGGTGCTGCTCGTCTATGCAGTCTTTAGAGTGTGGGGCACGTGGAGGACAGCCAAGCTGCAAATGTCCCTGCGAAAATACTGTACCCAGCTGGAAGAAACAGTGGCGAATAGCCGAGCCTTTACTAATCTCGTGAGGAAAGCCCTACGACTGATTCAAGAGACTGAAGTGATTTCCAGAGGATTTACCCTGTGAGTCTGTATTTCACTTTATTCAATACACAAATCCATTCAAACCAGCTGTCACCTAAAATTGTCTTGTTGCACTGTCTCCCATAACAAGTGGAATTACTGAAAAACATAATACTTGAAGGTTTTAATTTACATGAAATAGTATAATTACCATTCATACTAAAAGTATGAATTCTAACAACTTAGTGTTAGAACTCTGCGTCCTCAAGGTGAATTAAGTCTCACAAAACTCACATGCTTTTGAAATGTCCTGCGTTGCTAGCAATGAAATATATGAACAAATGGACTTTGAACTAAGTTAGTTACCTATTTTGGGGAGTCATTTAGAGAGTTTTTCATCTTACATTACCAAATAGATGTAAATAAACTGATCTGCAAGTAATCACTCATATTTTAGAAAATGGGATGATATGAAAACCATCCTGGTTTTATTTAGCAAGTCTGAAGTAGTGAGAACACAGTAATCAGCAAAAACCATCAAACATCATTTCTCACCTCAAGTAAAGTTAACATTAGTCTTTTTTTCTTGCATACAATTGTTGAAACATTTAGATTCTTAAATTATTTACTATTGAATTTGCCTCTCTTCCACTTAAGGGATGCAAAAGTGTTTCTGATTATTTAGCTCTTGTAGTTATTTGATGTTTTACTTATTTGCTATGTGAAAGGACATCAGAAAGTGTTCAGTGTATGCAGTCATTTCAAAGCCAACAGGCCTGTTTCTGTGCACTTCATTGCCATGGATGCTTTTGCCTTGTAACCACCTATGATGAATCCGTATCTGTGCCAATTCCATTTAAGGCTAAAGGAGGTGGGAAACACTAACACTTAAAATAGAGTCAACTTCTTTCTAAAAAAAAAAAGTTCCCTTGTGGGCAAAAAGAAGATCTTTATCCGTGCCAGACCAACTATTCTAAATTCAGACACATGTTCTTACATGCAAGTTTGCAAGTTTGGACTTAAAATTCTGGATTAAATTTTTAGCTTGAGATACCTTCAGTTTACTTCATTGCAGAAATGTTTCATTCTCCCTTTGGAATGCATAAGCATGTCTTCAGTCTGTGGAGCTATGTGGTTTTTGTTTTGGTCTGGATTTTTGCTGAACAAGCATATACTTGAGCAATAGGCAGTCTTATCTTTGCAAACAAGTTCTTAAAAGAAATTATTGTTCAGGCTTGTCCAAATTACAGATGAGAAAAACATTTGGATTTTTGCCTAAGTTTAAGCAAACGAACTTGTGGTCAATGTCTAAATTGCTGCTGCCTTGTTCTTTTACTACATATCTTAGATAACATATTAACAAAAAACAGACTGGTCTTTAAGCTGATGCTTGATCTAATAGCTTCTTTACTTGAAACTTTGGCAAGCTTTTCAAAAGACTTTGGCATATGGATGGAGTGGGAGAAGTCTGACTGTGCCAGCATCCTCATTGGAACAGCTGTACAGTATAAAGAAGTCAGTGCTGTACAAGTTTTGGGATGGTTTAGCCCAGAGGAAGTTCTAACTCCAGCATGTCCTTTTCTGCATCCACATATGCAAGAGATGCTGCTGCACAGGGCAATGTGAAATTCTTTGCTTTGGGTAGCTCTTTGAGTATTATCCAAAATGCTAGTTTTCTCTTTTACTTTCTAGAATTTTCTACAGTAAACCTAAGCAGAACAAAGTGTAGTATGTTCTCTTATAGTAAGGTTGTCAAAGTCTTAGTGCTTACTCAGGAAGAGTGCCATGGCAGTAGAAATGGTTGCATTTGAAAAGTTACTGAGTATCCTCTTGTGTTATTTTAAATCCTTGAAGAAATGAGAGTTCAGTCAGGTACAGCATCCTGGTCATTGTTCCATGTGCAGCTGTTTTAAGGTACTGCTAACTCAGCATAGTTTTGCCTGTGCATTGACCATATTGTGAGTGAAAAGGTACCAAAGCTGTCATTTAAATAGTACCAAGTTCAGGCTTTGACTGGTTGTACTTAGCTAAACTCTGACAGGGCAAATCCAGGTCTGTCGCTTTGGCCTGAAGTTCATCGTGCTCCACTGCTGGTTTTCCTCTCCATTACACCATCCATTGCTGTTCTCATACGCTAATTTACATATCCATTGAAATATCTATGGCTTTGCTTTATTCTACCCTATTTGCCCCTTATTAATTGATACTGGACTGTCTCTGTAAATGGCAGATTATTACTGATGAGGTTTTGGTAAGTTCTCTATAGGTTAAGTGGTTTACTACTGTGTGGTACTGACTGCTATACTCAAATAGATAGTCAAACAGCCTTTTGCCTTCATTCCCCTCCCACCCAGTAAAACTGACTGCAGCCACATAGATCAGGAACTAAGAACCTGAGCAGGGAGATTGGATTAGGTGGCCTCCAGTGGTCCCTTCCAATTTTAACTGTTCTGTGATTCTGTAATCCAGTCAGGCTTCTCTTATATTAGCTGCTCTCAAAGACAACTGGATATCCTGATTCCAGCATGGCCTTTGGAAGTGTTGAATGCTCTGTTGGAATTTCAGGTGTGTCTGCACAGTACCAGCTCTGTGATGCAAAGATGGCCGAGACCTCACCTGGGTAGCTTGGATTACAGAAACTATGTAGCAAAGGTAGGGCAGTGCTCTACTCAGGCAGAAGAGCAGTATTTCTGTCTAATTGCTTCATTTGCAATTAGCCAAATGAAGCCTGATCACAGGTCGCAGCCTGGAATTTCTGGAAGGTAATCAAAGTATGTCCATTGTCTTGCACATCATAAAACAAGAACTGAAGGAATACATAATGAAAGGCTGCAGCAGTAAGCAGCGTTTATTCCCTTGCTTGTCACCAAAATAATTAACTTCTTTTCCAAAATGATCCCTTGCTACTGTTTTTTAAACTAGAATTAAGCTCTATGAGCTTAATACATATGGATGTATATTAGCATCTTTATAGAACTGCTTTCATGCCAGAGTGCAGTAATAGGTTTTTATTAATGTGTTTATATAAGTTTGTTAAAAGTTGAAAGCCAATTTAAGATTTGGCTTATAAAATTAATGGAGAAATATGTTGTTGTTCTATGCAGTAAAATGGGTTTGGAGCTGTAGGAAAGGGGAAATTCCCCCTTAACCTTTTTTTTCTTCTTGGTACTTGTGGCTGATAGGCAAAGCTGATAACATTTTGTAAGTCCAATTAAAATACATAGAGGATAAAAGAGAGACTTTTTACAAGGAGGTGTGGTGGTAGGACAAAGGGGAATGGCTTTAAATTGAAATACGACAGGTTTAGATGAGATATTAGGATGAAAATTCTTGACTGTGAGGGTGGCAGGACACAGGAACAGACTGTTCAGAGAAGTGGTGCATGACCCATCCCAGGAAGTGTTCAGGGCCAGGCTGGATGGGGCTTTGAGGAGCCTGGTGGAAGGTGTCCCTGCCCATGGCAGGGGGCTGAAATTAGAGGATCTTCATGTTCTCTTCCAACCCAAACCATTCTGTGATTCAGTGACAATAAATGAAGCACTAGGAAGTTAGGGATATGACATGCCTGACAGATAGACAATTCTACTAATTTAAATTACTAGGATAAGGAAGAATTATTTTACAAAAAGCACTGAAAGTATCCATTCCAGAAGGAAAGCAGATTGTTTTGCTGAATACTGGCAGTATGTGCTGTGCGTGAGTTACGCTATATTTGTTCTCTATAGAAGTTGGAAAAGTCTGCATCACTATAGTAGAACATAGATCTCTGTCTCTTTTTTATGGTAGAAGAATTTTGCTCCTTTTCTTTGAGCTTGCTTCTGACAATTCACATGGGGCTTGAGTCTACAAACTGATGTGAGCGTTGATACATAAACACTCCCAGTTGTTACTTTCAAAAGGTAGGGAAAGGTTGGAGATTGACATGTACTGCATTACATGCTGTGTTCCCTAGTGAAAGATACAGCAAGGCTAGCATTTTAAATTTACATTTAGAAATGGAAATGAACACAGTTTGTTTTTATTTTTTTTCAGATTTTAAAGTAGTTTATGAGATTTTATATAAACTATTTTAATAACACATAATTTTAAATTATATGCAGATATTTTATATTGCATTTCAGCTAGCATATTCAATATATGGCAGTATTTGGCATGAATCTGCTTGTGTTAATGGTGTTAAACATACTGATATATGGTTCCAGCCTTGCTCACTGGGTGGGCTGCTCTGCTTTTCATATTTGATAGTGAAGGCCACAAGCTATTTCCCCTCCCAGTCAATGTGCAGCATGGTCCAGCTAAGCACATGGAGCAGGACTGACATTTTTCCCAGCAGTGTCAGGTCAGCTTTTTAGTCAGAGGGACTACAGAAATAGTAACCAATGCAGCAACCCCCCTCAGGCTTACCAGGTACCCTGTATGCTTTTCTCTTTTAAGTGACTAGACATGAAATCACCTCTTCACTGTGCCCTGGGAAAGGTGAGAGCAGAAGCAGGCTTCCAGTCCCCAAACAATTAATCACAACTGATTGTCCTGTTGTCCAGACTATGTTCATTCCTGAGTTGATTCTAGTAAAAACAGTCCCAGCAAGTAGAGTGCAGCTAGGCTGTTTCCAGAGTCTCAGTCACAGGTTTGACATCAGATTGTATATGAATATATAGAACTGGAGCTTAAAGTTCCACAGACCTGTTCAATGTTCACCCAGTCCACAATTCATTTTATTTCCAGATGAGGCCATTTCTTACTGTGCTCAAGCCATTCTGACGTATATTCCAATAGGCAAATGACATTGTTTCTTTTAAATGGTATGTTCACCTGAATAGCCAGACACCAAACGTATTTTAAAATATGCTTGTGTGGTGTATACATTTCATGTGTTTACCTGTCAAGACTCTCACAAACACAGCTGTCATTCATTGCATGATGATAAAATCTGTGTCACCACTCAAATAATACTTCTGTTCACCTAGAAAACTTTCTGCATCAGGAAGGTGAAAAGAATATAGGGTTTTTGCATGAAAAGCTATGTATTGGCACATGTTTTCTGCAAAAATCATTGAAAAAATAAATTTGGATATAAAGACATATATGTTAAATACCTGTTTATTAAAACTTCCAAAGCTGACAGTGGGCCTGTAATAGTTTTTTATCCTGATTGAGATAATGTTATGGTATGTCTATCATTATCTACCATTACTGTACCATTTTGGAAAATTTTAGAGAAAATAAATGTGCTCAGGAGTTTTGCCATGGTTCAGATGAGAATAGAATCAGGCTATCTACTGAGGAATCCTGGCTGCTGTATGAAATTTTGATTAAATATATCATTGATATGATCAATTTTTTTTTTGTCTCATAGTTATTGAGTGATTTGAAAAAGCTTTCTAAATAATGAAGTAGGAAAACTGATGTGCTGTTTTTTAAAAATACTTTAGGACATCTGTACAGTTGTATCACATTTTACTTTTCAAGTTTGCTTGACAGGGTCAGTGCCGCTTGCCCATTTAATAAAGCTGGACAGCATCCTAGTCAGCACCTGATCGGCCTCCGGAAAGCCGTGTATCGATCCGTCAGAGCCAACTTCCGAGCTGCAAGACTGGCTACTCTGTACATGCTGAAAAAATATCCTTTCTCTAAAAACCCACCAGTTCAGGTAGTCCGTGTTGCCTACCTGCAGTTGTGCCAATGTTTAGAGTCAGGATGTCTAGAAACATACAGTATCTAATTACAGATCTAAACAAGGTAAAGAAAAGGTAGCTTAGTAAATTAGTTTGGAACATGCTTAAAATTTTTGCCTTTTTGTGTACTGTGCAGTGTGAGATAAGATTCAGTGCACTGAAAACATTGTCCCATTATTAACACCCATGCTTTTTGTGTAAATGCTGATGATGTGTTTCAGAGTCCTTCAGGATTTTGTTTTATAATTCCTCTTAGCCCAAAATATCCCTTGCACCAAAATATCCTCTTCTCTGAACACTATGGCCTTTCACTCAACATCTCTGTGTTCAAAGGTAAGTTGGTTTTCTCCTACCAAAATTAACTGCAGCAAATAAAGCTTTTATGTTAATGTATATCTCGAATATGTTAGAAGGAGATCAGTCTGATGAACCTTCAACAGAGAATTAAAAATTTTAGGTCACAGCTTTATTCATGGTGATATAAATGGCATAAACTTGATATGTTATCATTCTCACTTCTATTTAATATAACCAGAAGTTCAGCCATATTTGCTTGTGGTTAGTGTACCCTCTTCTAGTTAGATAGCTGCCTTCAGTGAGTACAGTTAAATAGTTTTGCCCTAATTAAAATATTTTCCCATGCAGAAGAGAAAATATGCAGTCATATTTTAGCCTTATACCAGGCATTTGCATCACTCTTGGTGGACCAGTAATTTAATGAGATGGAAAGTCATATTGCTTACATTTTGTGTGGAGGAACAGTTGGGCACTAGCAGAAACAACTCAGCATTTTCTTACGCCATTCTTACTCAGATTTGTTCATACCCGCAAGAGTGCATTGCTCAAAATCACAGAACAAAATGCCACAGAAAAGAGCATATCTCTTTAAATTCAGAATCTAAGGTTATAGCAGGATGCAATGGCTGAAAGCCTAATCTAGAAATTAGGCACTTTGGGTTAAATATTTACAGGATGTCGTGCAGACCAGTTCAGCAGCTGTCTGCACTGTCCTTCATTGAATTGTGTGGTAACTTAGGCAGTGCTTCCCTCGGCATGCTAGCTGCTTAATACTTTTATTCTTAAGAGCCTTGTGGGTTCTGCATCATGGGAATCTGATGTAATTATATACAAGCTGGACGGAGGAAATCTTGTAGCTTATGTTACTGGCTGATGTTCATAATCTCATCCTCAGCTGATGCAGAATGGTCTGATACTCCATTTCCCTTGAACTATTTTGATAGGACCTGAGCATTGGACCACGTAAACTTAAAAAGCTTGGATTTTGTTGTAAGGTGATGTTCTTTGCTGTCTAGGTATAAGTAATGTTACTTTTTTTTTATTAGTGATAAAACCAGACATTGGATAGCCGTATTTTAAACTGAGTGATATCTTACCCTGTTAGGATGGAATATATATAAAATTCTGTGTCTTTAAGATGCACTGAGCACCGGGAAATTTGCAAATTTCCTGTAGGAAAGCTAGTAAAAACTTGTTCCTTCTCCTCTGTAAAGGTTTAGTTATTGCATCATGAACTGTTAGAATAACACATATCTTTTAACTAGAGAGAGGGAAAGTTCACACAAGAAAACAAGTAAGCTAAACAAAAAGTCGTATCCTCTTGGGATTATAAAAGCGTAAAATGCCATGCTGAAAGGTCTGAGCAGAGACACTTGGGCATTTTTCAGTGCAATGTTTCTTCCTTGACCAGCCAGTTCATCCCATGCTTAGCTCACCCCTGGTGAGCAGGTGAGAATTTTGTAGAAGAGCAGCTTGCATTTCCCAGGGATCTTGTGAGGCCCTCCTGTCAGGTCTTTAGATGGGAATGTGCAAGACTAAAGTATGAATGTCAAATTGTTACATACAGGGATACATTAGCATTCTTGCTTTTCTATAGGTAAATAAGAGTGTCTAACCTGATAGAGGCTAGACCTGCACTGTACAGGTATTTTATTCTGAATTTGACAGTTCATTATTAAGTAGCTTTGCCTTCTCTTTTTTCAAGCTAATAAGGCGTGTAAATTAAACAGATTAATGAAATATTTTCACAGAGACATAGAAAAATTTAACGAATCTAAGATAGTTACTGTATTTTGGCTTTAATAAAAGGCATTAGGGCTAAAAATACTACTAGATCAACGTGCATGAAGGAAGTGTGTTCCTGTATATAATGGTGTGTATATGTTTAAACTTTCTAAATATTTGGTCCTTAGGAAGCTAATGGGGGCATGGGATCAGTTCTCTGCTTTCATCTATCAGATAGAAATGGGAGTGGAAGGGCTGCAGTAGAGGAGAGCAAGGCAGGAGGTGCAGGAGGCCACTGGGAATCCCTGGCTGAGACACATTATGGGTAAGTGGCTCCTTGGTCAAACCTCTCATGTGAGATGTTGCTTGGAATTTATTTTTAGCATGACTTAGGAATTCACATGTGTCCAAACTGCTTTTTGTGATGTTCATGCTGTTGGAAATGCCATGATGCAGGAAAAGGCTAAAAAGGAGTACACATAGTTCCTAAGATAAGTGGTTCTGAAGGGTTTTGACCTGACTTCTCAATTTGTGATGGAGTTACCATCCTCATCCTATGTGCTCCCTCTGCTGGGCATGCTGTCAGGTTAAATTAGAGTAAACACCATTTGTGTGAGGCAGCTGCTGGTGACAACAGTAATATTCTGATCCTAATTAATTTACGTTGCAGGGTTTTGTCTGAACACTTACTAGGCTTCCTCCTTTCTGGACATTAGAGATAAAGGAGGGGAAAATGTGGTTTTTTAGATCCTGAACACTTGGCTTTAGTGTTTACTGGGGCACAGAATGTTACTTTTTCGTGCAATGTTCTTCTGCTCAACTAGTAGTCTCTTGAGCAAATCACTTTTGCAAGTTTAGTCCTATGAGAATTTAGCACGGGAAAATTTGGGTGTGAAAGTGGATGGAACTCATAGCTTCCCCACAAAACACATTAGTTGGACAACAGACAAGTGCTTCTACTTGGCTTTATGTGCAAGAGATGAGAGCATTCAGTTTCTAGATCAAACTATAAATGAAAAAAAACTTATTTTAAATTAAGACCATATTTTCATTAATGCTTTACAAATATATCTATTTCTGTGGAACAAATGTGACTTTGTACTTATGGCCATAAGTTTAAGTTTCTGTTTTAAAATTAGTTTTACTATTTTGTGACTGGGTAACTGTCAGAAAACATGCAAAAATCCTGAACTGTTCCTCCCCAGGCTGAGGTTAGCCTAAAATTAGTGCTATTTTAAAATAAATGCTGCCTAGTCTATGAATTATTTTATCTGTCTTCTGGTATCAGTCATGTTGGGCTTGCTTCCTACTTTTTAAGCATTTTTGAGGGCTAGAAATGTACATTTTCCTACTGAGATTTTAAATGTGCTGAATGGTGTTGATAGATAGCAGTTTGCCACTCATCCTGCCAAGATCATAATGTCTTTACAGTAATGGAATCAATAAAGTTAATGGTATGACAGTCAGGGAGCTCCTGTTCTTCACAGAGCTCTCTGAAATGTCAAAGACCTTTTACTGTAAAGATCTCTGAGCAGTCCATCCACAGTCAGAACTCTCAGCAAATTCACATCCTGAGTTTAGTCTATAACACAGGTTACCTTTAAAACTTAAAATTGCACAATTGTTCTCTTTCCTCTGTTAAATGTATGATTTCTGGTTTAAGATTGACATGAACTATCTCTTGGAAACTCAATATTTAAGAGTAAGCTGTTTCACTCATTCAAAAGGGATGCAGGGACTTTTCATCAATCTACTTTGTTTCTTTTTATGTGTTTGTATTTTGACATAGGTGTTTTGTCAGTGTCTCCTCTCTCACCCATCTAAGAGCCTTTAAAACTTGTGCTTCAAATACAGATTGCAAAACTTTCAATTAAACAGGATTCAGGTGGATTTGGGATGAATGTGTGTGCTTTCATAAAAATTGCCTGGAATAAGAAACCTTAACAAGTATTTCTTTCCTTTTCTGTGTGTTTAATGCAAAAGTGGCTTTGTTTACCACCTTAACTCCAGCTAAACCTACCCTCTGAACTCGGAGAGTGACAATGTGACCAGCTACATCTGTGTGGTGCCCTTTAAGGAGCTGGGTCTGGGGCTGAGTGAAGAGCAGGTCTCTGAAGAGGAGGCACACAATCTGACTGATGGCTTCAGTTTGCCTGCACTCAAGGTAAGCTCTCCTAGAAGGACTTAATGCATCCATGCAGGCTCCTGGTGAAAATCTTTCTGTGGTCATGAAGTCCTGTGGCTTCTATGTCCTAGCCTGTAGCAACATGCTGAATTGAAGGGAAGATGCAATCAGTCAGCCTCCTATCACGTGTTTCTACATTTATCAGCATTCAGGTGATTTCTCTCAGCATGTAGGGAAAGAGAAGTTACTCAATACAACATTAGGATTTTTTTCTGCAAATCATGGAAGTTCAAGTCAGTGTTCTATAATCAGCTTGATCAATCCCCTTAAACATGATATTTTGCTGTCTGATTTCACCTGATCCTAGCTGAAAAAAATAATTTCTGGATTTGTACTTATTTCCTTTTTTATCTTATCTCTTGACGTGAATAAAAAGAGACATCAGAAGACACAAATTAGTTGTAATTGCCAAAGGGAGTAGCTGTGTTCAGTCACACCGAGGAGTAGAAATCATAAGCTTGGACCCCTGCTGCCATGAGCCAGTGTGGTTCTTTCATCTTTGAAAAACATTTAACTGAACAGAGTGACAACCATATAATGGCCTTTTTATCTATTTTGTTTTGAGATGTTAGGTACTTTTTATTTGCATGAGTCAATTGGAAGGAAGATCTAATTTGAATGCAAGCCTTCTATCCTCTAATGATCCTCTGCCAAGGCAGTTCCTTTTTAACATTGTTTTTTTAATGGAAAATTCCATTATTATATGACTTCTGTGTTTCTATGGGGTTGGCTTTTGTTGCATTTTTTTCTCTTAATTTATAGACCTTGACTTCTTTTGTTCTGACAGTAAATGCTACCAGTAACAGTGATTACTAAGCTTTGAGGCTTCGTCTAATTAGTTGTAAGCTAGGAGCTACAATAAATAGGAGCTTTTGGGATTTTTTTTTTCTTGCATTTCATTACCTGAAGCTCTAATTGCAACCATGTAAGCCTGGTAATTTACCCACTTCTTTTTAAGCACAAGAAGCCAGTCAGAAGTGCCCAAGCTTGTAAGCTAAATCTTTGTTTACCTGCAATTTGCAGTAATTTAACTGAAATGTGTTTCAGTTAAACTGGTTAGGATGCTTTCTGGATACAGTTAAGCTCACAACAACTAGTAAATCTCAATTTATGGTAACTCATAACAGACAGCAATGTAGGCTGGGTGTGGTATAGCTGAACCAAGCTAAATTAACATAAATCAGTCCTAAGCAGATTCCTGTGTAGGTATATCATACTTTGATAACCTTGGGACATATTTGTGTGGTGAGCCTTGGATGCAGTCTTCTTCAGTTTTTTTCACTTGAAGAGAATTTCTCTTTATATTAAAGTGCAGATCATGCTAAGCCATATGACAAATGTAGTATGTGTCTTTTGGCTGCCTTGTCCTTGAAGTAAAGCAGTTTAAAGAGTGAAAATTTTTCACTTAAGAAAAAAATACCAGTTTAAGCTGAGGAGAGCCAGCTGGGTATTTTGAGTGAGTGTGTCAGCAAAAATCATCAGTAGTCATTGACAGAGCAAGCTGCTTGCAACCATAAATACATCTGGAATTTCCCTTTCTCTTGTCATCGTGCCTTTTTTCAGGTAGGTTTTTGATTATTATTATCAGTTCCTGAAGTCCACTGTTTCTGTGTGCTGCTTTTTCACTGCCTGTGATTTATGTCTGGTGGAAGGGATTGGTCTTCTTTTATGCTTATTACAGCATGAGCTTTTGACTTTTTATGCAGGGCACCACATGTTCAGGGACACTTGAGTGATTGCTGCCCATTTGTTTGCTTTCTATTTTTGCACCCAGCAAAATCAGTCTTGCATGTGTGCCCCAAATTAATTTCATGTCATTCATGTATGTATTCTTTTTGCTCATGAGCATCTTTTGTAAATTGAGATCTTCTTTTTCTTTTGGAATACTTTGTTTGCATCCAAGTATTTTTGACATGGTGAGTAAGCATTTTGTCTTCCTTGGTCTGGAATGCTTGCAAACAAGTTTTAGTCTGCACCTTATAATCACCTACAGCTGATCCCTTTTAGTAAGGGCCATTATTGCAGAGAAAAGTACCATAACCTTTCCTTTTCATTTTAGACATAAAAGGTGCTGCTGTTTTGTCATGGTCTACTGAGCAAACGTCTCTAAACTAAGAAAACAGTTCTTTTCATTTCATTGGAAGTGGAAGTTCTCAAGAAATTTAAATTGTGGGCTGCCTTGCTCCCAGATGGACTGGCGTCTTTAGCACCATATGTAACGTTGTGAATCAATCCATTTCTTAAAAGGCTTTCCTTCCTTAGTGGTATTGGTGGAATTTCTTACTTTGGCTGAAAAGAGAAATAAGTTAGCAGCTCAAGTTTCTTCAGATGTAAAATATTTTTTTGTTGAAGTACAGTGCAATTAGGCTCATGTTTCAAGGTTGGGTGTGGGGCAATGCAGTAGTTACTAGATGGTAGAAATGACAGCTTGGCCTTGTAAAGGGAAAAATGTCTTTGCTGCCACTGGAATTTTGGCAGTCCTTTATGAGCTGTAGGGTATGTGGAGATTATAGTAAATAATGAAACTGGCTGATGAGAATGTGAGGTTTTGGACTCTGACAACTTTCTGAGCATAACTGCATTTCATATCCTTCATCAAGGAATTAACAGTCACCTAAGGTTCACAAGATTTGAACCTCACGTGCTCTGGAATACCCTTCAAAAACAGTCAGTGGATTTTTGCAGTTTTTCAAAGTTCCTGTTGCTGGCCAAGGAATGTTTTCCCATGGTGTATCTGTATGTTTACTTTGGAGGCTGACTGTCTTCCCAGGTGCACAGAGCTAACCCTACCCTGTTTCGCAGGTCCTCTTCCAGCTCTGGGTAGGGCAGAGTTCAGAATTCTTCAGGAGGCTGGTGCTGCTGCTCTCCCCAGCCAACGCATCCCCCAAGCCCCTGGTGTCCCCGGAGCGGCTGCCTCACCACATCCTGTGCGATGTGACCCAGGGCCTACCTCACACCCACGCAGCCTGCTTGGAGGAGCTCAAGAGGAGCTACGAGTTCTATCGCTACTTTGAAACTCAGCATCAGTCGGGCCTGGAATGGCCAGCCAGGACCAAGAAGAAGTCCAGGGAGCTGAACAGCCTCCAGACAGCAGTACGCAGCTTGCAGCTTCATCTCAAGGCACTGCTCAATGAGTAAGTTTACACATGAATTAACAGAATATGCTGAAGGCTTTGGACTTGAAGTTCTTTGGGTTGTCAGCTTGTATCCCAAATTAAAAGCAAAAAAGGTAGATGGATACAGTCTTTCAATCATAGCCATGTCTTTACACAGTATGGTCTCAAAGATCCTTGGTTTACTATGGAATCTGATATTTTTCCTGGGTATTCTTTGAGTATCTGGTGAAAACTTGAAGATAAGCAGTGCACTAAGATTTTGCCTTGCTTTTGTCACTCCCTTATAAAAAATTTGAAAACATAATTATCTTCCATTGCTTTTTCAACATATCAAATTCTTCGTAAGAACATTCAGCTCATAGTAACAACCTAGTAAATATCCTTAAAGATTTGTCACTGCCTTGGTGAAACAGTTGAGACTGTCCTACTCCTTTAATCTTACATATAAGAATTACTGTAACAAATGCAGGTGAGCAAAGTATCTTGATGTAGAACAAATATTTTCATTTTAAAATATTTTTGGGCATCTTTGAGGAATCGACAGAGTTAGATTCTTAAAACTTGAAGAAAATAACAGTATATTACTGTTAAATACTTGAAAGAACAGTGAAGTCAAATATTTAATTACTTACTGCTGTTCATCTCCTCATCACTTAGGGTAATAATTCTTGAAGATGAACTTGAAAAGCTTGTTAGCACTAAGGAGACACCTGAGTTGACAACAGAAGCCCATCAGGTTCTGGAACAAAAACTAAAGTTTATTCAGCCTCATATCCAGGCAAGCAACAGCTGCTGGGAAGAAGCCATTTCTCAGGTGGAAAAAATGAGTGGAAGAAACCCAAATAAAAAAGGTGAGAGATTAATTTAGCAACTAATGGGATACACTTCAGAGATGAAATGGTCAAATGGATCAAAGACAGTGTTCAGCCTGTATATCAGAATTTTAGCTGAAGAAGGTCTTACAACCATACACTTTGAAAAACTGTGTCCTTATGTCAGACTTTTTCAGTGTGATTCCCTTCACGTTTTTGTTTCAGCAAACAAAGGAAACACATTAACTCAGTCTGTTAGACCTGCAGATCCAGATGGTTACGTTTTCCGGTGTAGACTGATCGTGGCTTTTTGCCTTTGATTGGTGAATCAGCTGTGGAGGGGTAGGATTTTAATGAATTGCTCTTAAGATTTTCATTTATTTACTGCATTAAAATTATGCCATTAATTGAAATGATAATGGCATTGTCATGAAACTTTTTTGGCAATCACATTTCCTGGAACATTTTAAATTGTGGAGGACATGTTGAGCATATAATACCCATTTACCTCCTCTCTCAGAGAGAGTGAGCTAATCTTTGGTGTTCTTAAAAGTCTTAGTGAGCAGCACATCCCAATGTTTTGTTTGTTGTCCCTCTCCTTAGGGATCTGTACTGCCCATGCTGTTCTTGTGAAGCATAACCAGCTTAAATAATTAAAGTGGACTTAGGCTCTCCTGACATGGAATTGAACCTGTAATTTCTAATCTTTCTTTTTTCCAGGAGCATTTTTACTAACCTAGGAAGGCACAGCCCAGCATCTGAAAAATGCTGGTAATGGAGACTGCACTATGAAAATTGGAGGGAACTTGGGGTATCAGCAAGTTACTTACAGAAATCCAAATCTGAAGTGCACTATGCTCTTAATGATGTATAGGTGGAATATCCAGTAGATGGATAAATATTGCTGTGGGCCTAGAGGCAGGCAGGCCGACCTCGTTCATGCTTACATCAGAACTGGGAGCACTGGGAGGCTTCTTGCAGGCTCTGTGCAGGTCCAGACAGGGTATAAACAAACTCCTGTACTTCGCCTGATAGTGCAGTCTTACAGCTTCCCCCATCAGTGCTGCATAGAACTGCCTGGGAGGATGTTAGATGTAGCCTGATACATTTGCATGTGCTGACCTGTTGTGTTTTGCTGATGCCTTCCACAACCTGCAGTTCCACTGATCTTTTTTTCCTCTTTTCTTAAAAGCTCTTTCTAGACTACACACCATAGTATTTTTAGTTATTTTAGTTTTATTTTTACTTTGTGTATAAATTTCACAGCAGGCCTTTTTATTATAACTTGCTTCTTTTAAAGTTCAGTACAAAAATAACCTTGTGTGTGATCTAGAAGGAAGGGATTGTGTGGGAAATAAAAAATTAAATAATCCTTCACTTTTGCTCACTGGCTTTCGTGGAAGTGTGCTGGGATTGAACATCTATTTTGCAACAAGTTTACTGAACTGCGCTCCACAGGAGCCACTTTAAATGATATTGGTCATTGAAAACTATTTTTATCTGACAACATTTGACTTTCCTGATACATTTCTAAGCCGTCCAGCTTCTGTAAGTTGACCTTTTTAAGCTGTACATGAAATCAAGTCCAATTCTTTTGCTATGTTTCTACAGATTTTAACAGCTGGTCTGTCAGTCATGTTATGTAAATTACTTCAATAAATCGTCTCATTTTTTTCAATACTTTCTGAAAGCTCTTTGGGAGAAGATACCTTCCTGTTGAAATAATATAGCAGCTCACATCTTTTATGTTTCTGCATTACTATCCAAAACTAAACCAGTTTTTTGACAAGAGCTGTTTCAAGAATCCCATGGGATTAAAACATTGTGTCTAAGTGGATGCCAAGCACTTTTGCTGCAATAGATGTTTAGTTCAACTAACTAGTTCAGCCAGTAGAACATCTGTATAAAGAGGTGAGTCTCCTTCAGCAAGCTCTACATGTCTTGCCCTGAATCATTATATGTCAGAGCTGCTTTCTTACAGGTACATTAAACAGCCAAAGCAAAGCCTTTCAGGGTAACAGACTGAACACTCACACCATCCTGTCAGCCTGTCAGTGGTGGTGACACCAGCATGTATCATATATTTTAGCATATGGTTCCTTCAGGGAATGTAGTTTGGCTTCTTCCTTTACAGGATTTGGTGTATTTCTAGAAGCAGTGCCTTTAGTCACTGATCTTGTCAGGAACGGAGCAGAGCCTCAGAACAAGTGGGGCTTTAGCACATTGAAGGGAATTCACCTCTATTTAAATTCCTTGAGCAACAATGGACCTATCTATCATTCATCTACATGTACATCTTTGCTCATTTCCTAGAACTTTCAGCTTCTTCTCTTTATTCTTTCACATTTTTTCATCACTATAAAACTAATTTACCACTTAAAGCCTCAACAATTTAAGCATATAGTAATCTACTGCTAATAATACAGAACTGATTACCCTTTATGGCTAGTTACAGCATTGTATTAATGATCTTTAAAACAATGGCCCTCAAACTGTTTAAATTCCATCCTTTTTCCTTTTAAGCTGTCTCTATCTTTACAAATGTACACAACCATTTTAGATATTTATAAGAGCGAGGCCATGGTACTCTGCTGCAATCTCACCATCCGTTAGTGTTCAGTGTATAGATTAGAAATGGAAAATAGGGTTAGGGGCTTGGTGAAGTCATTTAACCCATTTCCCTTCTCAAGGGTAAATTAGTATTTGTTAGTAAATGTTGTTTACCTGTTCCTAAAAATCCCTCTTTAGAGACATTTTACAGTATTTCCAGGCATCTATTCCAGCACTTAACTCCATTACCAGTAGAACATTCTTACTGAATAGAAGTACCTCTTGCTGCAATTTAAAAGCAGTACTTCTGATCCACCCACAATGGAAATCCATTTCCTGCTGATGGCTCTTAGATTCTTGAAAATTATTATTATGTTTCTTTCTGTCTTTTCTACATGACTCCCTATGCTTCAGCTCTTCCCTGATGACTATACTTTATTTAGTCCTCTTACCATTTCCAGTGTTTTCCTCTATACTCCATCTTGTTGGCCCACTTATTGAGTTATTGAATGAAGGGGCCCCAGACTGGGCACTGTGTTCCATGCACAGCCCAATCAGTGCCAGAGCAGACATGTCATTTCATGTGTCTAACAGTCAGTGCTGTTGCTCATATGTACTAGTTTGTAGTCTGGCTTTTTGCTTGCAGCAGGGTAGAGTTGATGGTGAGGCTCCTCACCTCTTTCTCAGTGCTGCTACCCAGTCAGTTGTGATGAATTTGTGTACTTGGCTATTCCAAAGCACAAAAATTTGCAGCCACTGTCACCAAACTGCTGGATCTGAAATCCATTTCTACCTGGGTTGTCTCTCTGATTTTCTAGTATTCTTTTTCATTCTAGTGGTGCCCTTCAGTGTTCTTCCAGATTATCCCCAAACCAGCAGATTTAATGAGATGCAACATTTTTCTTTCACCCATTGGAAATATTAGAGAGTATTGGACTTGAGACAAATCCTCACTCAGTGTATTCTGGTCTGAAAATGGTAACCATGCTGTGATGATCCAAGAGGCTGTTCTGCACACCTCATAGCAACCTTTCCTGGCCTATGCATTTTGCTTGTGAGAATGTCATGGCACCACGTCAAAAGTCCTACTGAAAACAAAATGCAGGATGTCTTTGGTTCTTTCTATACATAAGACCTGTTACTGCATTGAAAAATTAACATCTATTTTTGACAAATCTGCACTGGCTATTACTTGTCTCCCTGCTACCTCGCAAAGATCTTCCTGTAAACTTTCCTTAATTATTTCTTCCAGTATTTTCCAGTTATTTGAAGCTGTTTTACCTATAATTTTAATATTTTTTTAAAACTTCCAAACCAAATCTGTTCTCTGGTTTTACTGATTTTTCTTGTGATCTGCAGGTTTTCAAAGTCCATAAAATTCCTGAGATTTGTTAGTTGAAGTGTTTCAGCCTAAGTTCCATTGGACTCAGCTTCTATCAAAACAGCCAAGTTATATAAGTGCTCTCTAGCAGTGTTTCAGTGTAACCTAACAGCCTTCTCACCGTTTTTTTCATGTGTGCAAATCCTACTTATGAAAATACCCGGACCCTGCCTGCGTGAGTCAGAAACATCATTCAATACTCAGATTTATTTTTTTTAAATCCCTTTTCTTCTTTCCCCTAAAGGCAAAATTGAAGTTTCCTGTGACAACCTACAGCATACTACAGTACCTTTAACACAGCCTGCCATATACATAGAAAACAAAGATCCAATCCCTGAAGAGCAGGTAAAAAAAAAAAGTCCTTTAAATTACATTTAAAATAATAATTGGGGATTATTTGCTGTATCCATTATTTTCAGTTGCTTGTGCAGTGACCTTGTTGTCTTGCCAAGACAGACAAGTAAGTGGCCAGTGCCACTTAAAAATTGGACTTGTAGAAAAAATTGTGTATGTTCCTTTTGCTGTTCCTTGGGGAGGTATTCCCCATCCTGGAAAAAAGAACTTTAGTATTCATTTCTCATATAAATCATTAGAAATGTATGACTAAAGGAGAGCAGCAACACAAGTCAGAGTAATAAAAAGTGAGAATTGCCAAAAGGCAGTATATGAAATAGAGTCCTTCTTGCATATTGCTGGATAAACTGACACAGCTGCAAAACTGACAAGCTCGAGCACAAACCGTCCTGCCTTCAGTTTGTTTAGTCTCTGCATTTTTGGATACCTTTTTACTGTAACACTGAACAATTTTTTGTTGTTTGAGGAACTCCTGGGTGATGGTTGGGCTGTCTTGAAGAGAGGTGGGCCTCCTCCATCCCAGAACTGAGTGGCAAATGCATTCTGAAAGCACAGTGAACACCCGTGCTTTGCTCTGTCCCTCCCCTGCTTCTCCCCCACATGTATTCTCTCTAGATGTTTTTCCATATCAAAAAGCTGTGACTAATTACTTTACTGGCTATTTGTTGTAACATAAATGCTGCTCTGGATTTTTATGTTTGTAATCCAATATATTTAAAATTGGAGGAGAAGTTTGCTATACTCTATATCTTCTTAATAAGGATTTACATAAGTTAAATTAGCAAGATGCCTGACTACCAAGAATTGGTTACAGTAAATTAAAAAAAAAATAAACCCACATCAGCATTGCCTATTTCCACCTGTAATTATGGAGAAATGGACTCTCATTTTCAAGGTATATCACTTGATCCTATTTGTGTATGAAGGCAAATCTTGTTAATGAGTGGACTTGCTCCAAAATCATACAGATACCACCAAGAGCAGTGTCAGGTCCACTGGCTTTGCTCAAACAGAGCTCCATCCTATTACTCTAGTTAGCTTGTGTTGACATCACTTGATCATGAATGAGATTGTAGGATTGAGTCCACTCTGACAGTGAAGATCAAGAGTTTCTTCCTTTCTTTCTTTAGGAACTGGAAGCATATGTTGATTATTCAGATACAGATAATGAATACAGAAGGGAAGATTTTTACTGCTTTTCCCAAGAAGAAAGAGAGAGACAAGAGCGAGAGAGACAGGAATCTAAGAGGGTGTTACAGGAATTGAAATCTGTTCTGGGATTTAAAGCTTCAGAAATTGAAAGACAGAAGTGGAAACAGCTACTATTCAGTGAACATGGTAAGCATTTCTTTTGAAAATTAATTCCTTCCTTAGAAAACATAGGTGTCTGTTTGCCATGAATTTCTGACTGTGTTAGAATTCAGACAGTGCTTAGCTGTAGTAGTGTCTTTAATAGAGCTGTGTGGTCTTAGTTTGCCATTCCATCTCTTTATATTTTAGCAACCATTTTGCTATATATTGGAAAGAACGCATAGAAATGGGAATTTGGCTTTCAACAAAACACTGAGCTAAAATATTAAACACAAAACTATTAAGGCAGCATAAAGAGAGCTCTTAGGATATAAACCATGCAGATTGAACTGATTTTCTTTCATGGCTTTCCAGTAAATATGAATTTTTATCAGGGTGCATAAATAAATTACTTTCAGAATTTAAAGAAGCCAGCAGAAGTTATCCCAGATGTACAAAAGTATATAGGTTAAAGTGAAGAGCTAGACTTTGAAATACTAGAGGCTCATGAAAGAATAAAATTGGCTTCTGCTTCCATGAGAGAGTGAATACAGAATATGTTCACAAAAAAAAACCCCACAAACCATCTAAGAAGAGTTCTTTCAAACTAGCCTTTACTAACTCTGAGGACTGCTGGGTAGCTCCATCCACTTCCACCTAAAAGCAGGAACATGAAAATTTGTCTTGCCTCAACAAGACAGTTTGTTACAGCAATAAGACTGGATACAACTTTATTCCTCTCACTGCTTGAGTTATTTGATTTACTGTCTTTAAAATTGGCAGAAGTTTGTCTTTTCTTTTTTATTTTCATTTCTTCCTCTTAAAGACAGGTTAGGAAAAGCTTTCTAAAAAGTTTTGTGTTCTATGTTACTAAAAACAACCCTCAAGTCTGGCACCATATCCAAGGATTCTGCCTCTGCCAGTGTCTACCAGAAAAATCACCATGGATTGCAATTTTTCAGTAATTTACTAGGAACACACAGTAACAGACCATACCTATTTATGAGACTCTCTTTTGACATCAAACCATCAAAAATATCTGTTCTTTACAACTTTCTTCTTTATATCCATTAAGCTACAACTATGGTAAAAGACATCACTTGACCGGTGGTACTGATTTCTCTTCTAGTTGAGTTAAAAACCCCTGAGACATCAGATTGCACCAGAGTCTGCTCAGGAGTAGGATTTCTGTATTATCCCTCTGGTGTTAGATACGACACCACACAACTCTTCACATAAATCTCTTCAAGTCTTCCCTTCCCTAACTGTTAGAGGAAGAAGCGATCCTACCTCCAATTCAAGTCTTGATGGACCTAGTGACTCCTGCACAAAGAGTTCTTGTCAGGAGAACTTGCCTAGGATATTTCCTTACCTAAGCAGCTGATACTTGTCCATATCAGCATATCCTCTGGCCGTCTGTGGCCATAACTGGAATGAGTCGGCTGACTCCTGTACTTTGCAGTAACTGTTCACCAGAAAGCCTTTGTGGCTCATGTTGGTTCCTTTTCCTTTCCATGTATAGATATTACATTGGTTTAGGATTAGAGATAAAAGGGTGAGGAGGGAAGCAAGTATTAATTTCTCCAGCTGCATAGGACTAATCATTGATTATTTCCATCCTGTACAAACCTGGAAAACATGAGGGCAGTTCATGAAAGTAATTAATATTGTCTCTCTTTGGCTCAGATTGTGTGTGTCTAATCTGACAGACCAATATGTACACTACATATAACATCTTCTACTGGTTTTTAAGGAAATCCTTCAATATTTCTTCAAAAGAAACACAAGTCAGTAAATATGATAAAATGGACCCAGGCATATTATGGTTTAATTTATCCATACACAAGTCAGTCATTAAAGAGACATTTTTGTGATCTGCACTTTCCACATTTCTGACTTGCCTTATCTTAAAGATTGAAACCCAGAAAGGTTCATATTCTTGTCTCCATTGCCCCAAGCCAATGGATTACCATGATATCACTTTTCCACAGTTCTCTTGAATCTTGCTTTTACAGGACAATCAAATTCCAGAAATCCTGTGTTTTCCTAACTTGTGATTATTGTGGAAAAAGATCCTGAAATATTCAAAGGCTTTAATCTCTTAGTCAAGGCACCCAGCTAGCCATTCTGACTTGTCCTAACATGGACATTAGGGTTTTTGGTTTGTTTAAGGAGGGGTTGGTGAAGGTTTCCATGTAAGAGGTCAGCTCCAAACAAGTTGATATGTCTTAAGAACACAGCATGAAGTCAATTGGAGATGATAGGTTGGATTCCAGAAGAAAAAAATACCATCTTAGCAGAGCACTAGACTAAAGCAAGTTTTCCAAGGGCCAGTACCATGATAATACTTCTTACAGTCTGGGTAGTAGGTGGTTTATGGGAGTGTAGGTAAGCTTATGTTTCTGCTCCTTTGGCCTCCTGTTGAGCCACTAAATGGAAGTGCTTTTGAAAAGGTCTGCTAAGTTTTTAGTAGCTTCATTTCCATTTGTCAGACACTGTAAAACAACTTTCTTCTGGTGCAGAATCACTTCTAGCCTTTCCCTAACCTCTCCCCTGCAAAAAAGTTCATTCTGTCAGTGGTTGTGTTGTATCCAGCTGTTTCCCCTTCTCCCACCTTGTCCATACAACAGTTGTTATATAGCTGTTTATCAGATTTGGAAAGCCATGCTCTCAAAACTGATGAATTTCACCCTGTTTATGAACTTGTCAACTCCACAAATTGGCCAGCTACCAATCTCAAGTATCTATTTATTTTTTGAGAAATTTTGCCTTTCAAAGTATTCTTTGGAGGAAGTAGGCAAGAAGTTTGCTCCCAAATGGTAAGATTACTGGGCATATTCCTGTCTCTTCAAGCAAATGGACAGAAATAAGTAGCAGCGCATTTTTATGAGATGGGGAAAGAACTAACCCATGAGCAACTGAGACAAGTCTGGTGCAGTGCTCTTTTGGTATATAAGGCTTTAAAGCAAACAGTACAATACACATTCAATGCCACAGTCTTTCGGTGTGCTAATGACAATAATTATCAGTGTGACAACCATAATGATGTGCCTGCCTTCAGCTAGCTTAAGTGAATATTACTGAAATAAGATGAGATTAAAAAATCCTGATACCATAAATTTTGTTTCCCATGAAAAGTTTGTGTATTTCCCAGAGTTATTTTCATCTCTGCTTACAGGGGTAAAGTCAGAATGGAATTAGAAAGGGAAATGCAACTTGGGAATCTGCTGTTGCCGCTCTCATTTATGTTTGTGCTGCTGCTATAATGGAGCTGCTGCAGTTTAGGGAATCTGTTACTTGGAAATGGACATTATATCGTTTTCTTAAAACGAAAGACGTCTGTTCTTCAAGGAGTGATTGTACCGAGTTACACTAACCCTTAACACTGGGAGGAGAGACTTCCTGGCAAGCATCCTGTTGCTGGCAATGGGACTCGCTGCTGCTACTAACTTCAAGAGAGGCTAAATTAAACCACAGTTTATTTGTGAGGACACCTGACCTGACTGTGTGAATACGTGTTGTATTTGTATGTTGTGGTGTATGAGATCAGATATTGCCTATAAGGAATTTTCATGTACCAGCTGTCTGTAGTGGATTGGGTAAACTTGGGTTGTTCACAAGAAGACAGTTAAATCTGTATGCAGTACAGTAGTTTTACTTGGGTTTTGCTTTAACAAAATGAATACATCCTCTGTGTTTGATGCTGGCTTTAAACACCTTCAATTTTGTGCTGTCTCTTCACGTCACAGATTTTAAGGAATAGTAGCTGTCACATTTCACTTCAGCTTTGTGATTACGAAACACTTTTATTTTAAGTTTTGGTGTGGGTTGTGTTTCTATTGTTTTGGGATTTTTAAAAGTAATTTTAACCCTTATAATCTTGCATCTTTTCAGGCAAATAAATTATTTATATATAGCACCTTGCTTTTAGTTATCATTTAATTTTTTCCCCCTTTTTAAGCTGCAGTGAAACCCTTGTCTCCTGTAGACCCATTGAAGCTACTAAATAATGTGGAATCACATATGAATTCAGATACAGAAAAGCAGGACTACAGCCAAAGTTGTGATAAATCTGAAGAAAAAGACTCTAATCCCGAAGTGAATGCTGCTGATAAAAGCAGGACAGAATATTTGTATGAAGATCCTGAGATGGAGAAAAACAAAGACAGTACTGCAGATAAAGATGTTTCTACAGGGGTTGAAGAAAGAATGTATTATCAGTGTGAAGGGGAAGCTGAAGAACTCAAGCCAAGCAGTGTGGATGGAGCAGAGGCTTCACAGCCTCCCTCTAAGGATGCATTACATTCAAAAATCAAGGATAGGCTCGCCCAGCTCCACATATCAACAGATTTTAACTTCACATCTGGTCTGGCTGCACAAGTTGCTGCCAGGTCTTTCACTTTTACTACAATGCAGGAAGAGACTTTTGGAGATGATGGGGAGGAGGAGGAGGAAGAAAAGACACAGGAGAATGAAGACCTTGTGGAGAACTGTGAGAATGAAGCGAGAGGCTCAGAAAGTGAAGGAAAAGTATAAGTCTGAGCTGAACTTCATTAAACCAACAGCAGGCAATTTGATGGAAAAAAATCTGAGGTGGGGGGTTGAAGCTGAAAATATTGGATGAAAAAAAAGGAGACTTAAATAAAATACATCATGTTCCCTAAGACTGATACACTAAATAGGACTTCTAAGTATATTGAAAATTTGCAGGTAAGAGAAGTTTAGGCTGTATCCAAGAAATAGATGGCTGTTCCCTTTTTAAGATCCTAGTGATGGGGGTTGGAATTTACCTTTGTGTTTTCTGTTTTATTTATTTATATTATGATACATTGTGGTTTTTGTTTCTAAAAAGAAGGAAAGCAATGTTTTGATTTACAACAGACTTCATTTTTTTGCTCTCTGATTCTTTTGTCATGGTATCAATGTTTGTTCCAACGAAAAAAGCCAGGACATTTCTTTTGGAAGAACCTGAACTGTTTCCTGTGATCTTCCCCCACCACTTTTGTTTCACTTCTTGTGTCTGCAGTGTGTTGGCTAAGCCATGATAGGCATTTGTGATTCTGCAACTAGTAATGTGGCACCCAGCTAAAATGTAGAATTTTAAATAAAAACTTGAAAGAGCTAGTATTTGATGTGTCCTGGGGTATGGGGCTGAAATAGTACAAAGTTAGTCATGCTTCATATTAAGGTTTATTTAGAATTTTATGAAGGGTTAATAAATGATTTATATAAGTTGTAATTCATGTTAGAGAAACGTGTTTTAAGTAAATTTTAGGGAAGGTTATAAGCGCACCAGTAGAAAGTACTATAGACGGCTAGAAGCTATCTGTTGGATTGACAGAGATGAGAAGTAAACACCTATTTATTAAGCCAGCTATTCATTATTTGTTAACCTTTTGTAAATTGAACCTTAATGTAATTGTTCAATTTGATATAATGATTGATTGTACATTTTTGCTTATGTCCTGAAGTAATTTTCTTAAAGGAAATCATTTAAGAGCTTAACAACATGCAGTATTTTGTTTGAACACCATACTTGCTTTTCTCTAATGTTCTTTCACTTTTCCTTAGATCACAACTTTAACCTGTGGGATTAAGAATCCATCAGAGAACTGCAGTTGTGTATTTTGTTTCTTGTAATTTAGTTAACTGATGAAGAAGTTTGGATGTTTGGTATGAGGTTTTGTGAGTTGCTTTTTGCTCTGTGGTGGTGTTACAAGGAGCAGGAAACTGATGCTTACCTCACAGAGGAGCTGATTAATGGTTTTATTGTCCTCTCTTCCTTTTGCTGTCTGACACAAAATGAAGCAAAGCTCCCATGTCTCTAATGGCAAGAGCACCAGTTCTTTGTGTGGAATACTCTACTTGGACCCGGATACACTTGCAGGACAAAACACTGCATCAGTTACTTAAGAGTATTTATTGGGTTTTGCAGATTCCATAGAGTAAAGGGTTTTTTAGATGCTGGTGGTGCAGATCCATATCTTTCCTAGGATGCTGTCATGGGGAGTGGGGAAGGTAACGCAGGTCAGCAGATTAGGGTGGAACTCTTGATGGTATGTCAGAAAACAAGTGCTTTTTTTCAACCTCCCTGTCCTGTATTAGTGATTTTGCATGAACACTGTGAAATATACGGACTTTTTCACAGATTGTAAAGAGGGATATATCAATTGATAGAGAAGGGAGTATGACTTACAGTGTTCTTTCACTGTGTAATGCCTGTCTTCTCCCTCACACACAGGTTTTAGGAAGAGAATGTTTTGCCCTTTTTCGTTGACCAGTAACACTGTGTTCTGTGTCCTTCATTTTGTGTAAGTGACTGGAAGCTGAATAGTTGATGGCTTGAGGAGATTGTAGAAAAAAAATCAGATGCTTTTCATAGTGTATTCAGAAGATAAGCCTCCTCTTAGTGGTAGAGTATATTCTGCTGTAACCTGTAAAGATTAGACTAAGATGATGAAACTTTTATTTTCTCTGTGGTAAGCAATTTTTTTTACCAAGTCTAGAACAGCTGCTTTGGATAGATTGTGTTTGAAGCATTGTCCATGCTTCTGAGAAAGAAGTCTTCCTCATTCTTGACTTGAGATCCTTGAGTTCACAAAGTGCCCAGATATTTTTTGTTCCTAGCTAATTGTTCTGACAGCCTAAATGTATCTTCCATTAATATTCCTCCATGAACTCATCCACCATCATCTCATGATGTGATGCTGTGTATCCCAGAAAGGGTACTCCTGAACTTTTTCCATGGGATCCACATCATAGTTTACAGTGTGTATGGCTATGATACCACCCTGGAAAGGTGGTCAGATTTAGGATATGAATTATCACTGTGCTCACAGTTTCAGATGAAGTCAGTAGTAGCCTGAGTTGCATTGGTACTGGAATCGGTGAGAGATCTCACATTTATAAAAGCTGCTATCTCTTTATTCCTTTGCTGCAGTCCTTAGTAAAAATCCTGGAGAATCTACTTTGGTGGCTCACTTGGGACCTAGTTTTATTGTATGCTGGTCTTGGTAATGAAACTGGCCTAAAAAACCCCATCCATCGTGAGTTGTTAATTTTCATCCATCAGCTGTGTCAACACGGAGTTTTGTGGCCATGTTATAAACCAGTTCGTGAGTCCACCTGGGTCAAAAATTCACCCTTTTTAGACTTTTTTGCTTTTCACTGTTCTTCTTGCAGTGATGCAGTAACAGCAGTTACCTCCAAACAGCTGTATCAGCGGGTACTGTGTTGCTGGCCTGAGACTCAGGATTGCCCACATTTACATTATTGGCAAAGATGGTGTAGTGTGAAATTACAGCCTTGACATTAGACGTGGCTATGATCAAACGGTGACTTTTTGGAGGAAGTCCTGATCCTACTTTGAACAAATAGATTTTCTACAAGCAATTTAACAGATTTCCATGATCTTACTTAATGCAGTCTTAGAAGCTGCCCATATGAACACCTGGACTCACTTGTTCTCTCTGCCTCTCATCACCTCTGTTTAAAACAGCCATCAGGTCATTTATTTTGATCTATTTAATATTCTCCCTAAAGAAAAATATTGCTAACAGTGTACACCACACAAAGCCTGATTTCTCTTGATTTGATAACCAGGTTCTGTCTAAGTATGTCATACACCCTGTTATGATCCAGATTTCCTCGTAATTATGTCATTTGAAATGACTGTATATATATGCTGTAGGTTCCTTTAAGAACGTGACAGATTTCTTGGCATAATTTATTGCTGCATTTAAAATGTTTATGAACACACCAAAGTGTGCATTAGCTCTACTGAGTTGTCTTAATATATATTGAGCATGTCAAGGTCTGAGTGCTGTTCTGTTCTGTGTTCTTTGGCTTGTTAACCAAGATGGGGATTTTTGTGAAAACAGAGCATTTGCTTCTTAGAGCTTTGTAACTTTTTGAAACATTTAGCAGGAAGCCCATACTAAATTATGGGTTATGACAAAGAATATCAGCAGCCAAAATCCTTTGTGAAGAGCAGAGCTAACAATAATTGCACTTTCCCTATCCCATTTCCAATTAGTAGTTCCGTGAAGTAAAGAAACAAGTAATTATATAGGGTTAAATAATTTCTCCTCCTTCTATCCTACCTGGAAGGCACTCCAAAGACAATATTTACTTCTTGAATTGGATTGCAGTCTAACACTAAATCTTTTTATATCGCTTCACTTTACAGGTAAAGATCTAGGTAAAGGCTTAAATCTAGGCAAAGATCTGTGATAAGAAGGTAACTTGTCCCCTCTGTTAAGGGTATGTGTTCATGACAGAAATTAAACTGTTGTGTCATGGAAGCAAATGTAGAGAATTACAGATAATAGAGCACCTTTCAAATGCAATTAAATGTGCCTCTGTCAACTACAGGCAAGCTTTGCAAATGTAAAAGCTTCTGCCATCAGTCATAGCAATGAGACAGTTTTACTCCCAGCAGAGGATTGCTGGACGTCACTGAATCTTGCACTTAGTTTTCTAAATCCAAGAATTTGGTAAAGTAGCCAGTTTTACTGAGAATTCAGACTTTGTCCCGAGCACACCTGTCTCTCTGTGACTGTTTGTTACAATATTGGAAATTTTATGTTTAACAGAAATGCAAAATTTGCAACTTTCTCATTAATTTGTTTGGTAATAAAAACCCAGTTATATGGTGGACTGTGTGGAGTTGTTTGCCCACACTGAATTTTGTAATCTTGTAGGTTATACCTTCCTTCTTTTTTTCCTTTTTTTTTTTAACAAACAAGAGGACAAATATACTAAACTGCCCTTGTCCTTCAAACTATTTTGTGAAGGGTGGCTGTTGTTCTGCAGGTGGCTTGTTCTCAGGGCTAATTGCTTTTTAGAATTAGTAAGGTTTCATACTGTCTCATCTGAAAAAGCAAGCAGTGTGAGAATGGCACTTGGTCAGTGTAAGGGGCCAGGCTGCTCTGAGATCTTGTCTGTGACAGGGACTAAGCAGATGCTGAGGCAAGACTATTGTGTAGTGATACTTCTCCAGGCTATTCCTCAGCAATTTGTGGCTCAGGGACTTCTTGACCCAGTGTTGGTGGATATCAGCTTACCAGGTTCTGATGGAATCCTTTTCCATAAATTTGCTCAGCCTCATGTTTGGTCAATTATTCCTAGTTCCAGTGCCAGTATGTGGTCATCTTTACATCATCATTACCGTCTTGTACACACAAGAAGATTTGTCAATAAACTTTTTTTGATTTTCCACTCTCCTCAGTCCTTCTGCAGAGGTCATGTTTTTTGCCTTTTGTTTGCTTTCCTTAGAAGTCTCTCCAGTTTTTGATGTATAATGACTAAAGTGTGGTGCAGTGCTCCAGACTAACCTCAGCAGCGCAGACTACAGAGTAATAATCACCTCCCATAAAACATTGAACCATTCAAATATATTTGAGTCCATATAGAAAGAAAAATCTTTTCAGATCTTTTAGCCCTAGCTATTAGGATGGCAAATGAAAATATTTGGTCTGATGGAGGAGAAATATTTATTCACTGTCAGTGGGATTTGGCTGGACAATGTTTTTCTTTGCTAACAAAACAAAAAGTTGTTAAAACAAAATGCTCTCCCAACAGCTGCCACCTGGTCTAACACAAACTAAAGATGCTAAACAACACTTGTTTAAATTTCAGCTTGACTTTTCAGAGCTTTTTTGGTCTCTGATGAATAAGCATGTATTGCAAAATATATTATCACATGAGAAACATGGCAGTGGGTATATGGATATCGGAGATCAAACTGAAAGCCTCTGTGGCAAATTTTAAAAATGCTTGGTGGTGTCCTTTATTAATTTTCTCACTGTATTTCATTCCCTCCTGTATGTTTTTATTTTGTCACCTTGGATTTTAAATGCTAAAAACCACATTTGATTTCTTCAACTTGGAAATTTGTGCAGAAATCAGATAAGTGGTAATGGTAGTGTAGGTGTGATAAGACAGGGTCATAGCTAGGGGTGAAATCTACCTCCCATGAAGTTTGCTTTGTAGAGCGATAAAGCAATCTGGCTTGAGCTACAGCTGGATATGAAACTGTTCTTGATGTGCTGCCTCCCCTTTCACACTGCCGTGGCTCAGGTTATTGGCAGCTTATCAGAACACAACTTGGCTCAACAGGGTGAGCACACTGTTAGCCCACATTACACTTTCTGAATTGAACACAGGATTCTGAAGAAGTGACTGCAATTTAGTAGACAAGAAAAAAGTTTCTCTGTTACAAAGTGGCTTACTTTAAAAGGGTTGAATGGGACTAAAACTTGAATACTTTCACGTGATCTGCATATTTTGACCCTTGTACCTTCTCAGCTTTAAATCTTACAGGCCTCATGGACAGTTTGCTTTAGGGGATGCAGTTCTATGGCAGCTTAAATCACTTCATGACCATGAAATCCCAGTCCCTCCTCTAGGCTGGCTTTTGTAACCACTCAGTGATTTAGGACTGGAAGTGCCTCAGTGCTTTAACCTGCAGCTGGGTTCCTCAATCCTAACGAGAATGAGGCCAGTCATTATTTTCCTCACACATTTTGATTCCTTTTGTTGTTGTTGTTGTTTTACTTGAGGCCTAGGCTGCCAAAGACCATTTGTGTTTTATTCCCCAAAGTTTCTAGGAACTGTTTATGATACTGCTAGTAAAACTGAAATTATTGCACAGGTTTTTTTCTACTTACTGGTTCCACCCTTCTGGATCCTCTGACACCCATGGTCTTCTCCCTTTACGGCCACTCTTAAGAGGTTCAGATTTTAAAATAACACACAAATTCCTTTTACGTGCAATTGTAACAGGAATGACTAGACCTAGAATTGTGTACTGACTTTATCACTTGACTCAAGAACTGAAACAGATGGCAGACACCATAATAGGGAGCATATAGTCAAAACAGAAATAATAATGTATACCAGCTCAAATATTTACCACATTCTTGGTGTATATTGGCTCTTATAAGAAATTCTGGCTTACTGAAAAACATTTTAAAGTTGATTTTAAAAATAACTGCAATTCTAGTACAAGGTCCCAAGTGTCATTAGTTGGCTTGATTTGTGCTCAAATCTTAATATTTAAAGATTGCTTCCTGACCTTCTCCAGCTGCATGGATGAGAACTGAAAATAATCTCAGCTATCCAAAAGAGAGAGTGACCAATCCTTTCCGCTACTTTGTGCTATTAAAGAAAGGTCCATTCCTAAACAAACAACATAAAGAGAAACGTCAGTGCTTAATATCTTCAGTAGCCATTACTGACAGAGAATCATGCATTTGATCTCAATGGAAGCACCATAAATGTGTGCTATTTATAATGTTTGATATTGGTGTTTCAATAATAATAATGATAGGCTTTAACTGTATTGTGGGATAAAAGCCAGAAATCTACAAACTGTCCTGTAGATCTTTCATCCAAAGGCACAGCTGGTGAAATTTAAACAAGTTCGTGTTGGCTGTTCCTGCACTGCTCAGTATGACATTGTAGTCCAGGTTTTTTATGTCCCAGTGTGGGTGTTCATGGTCTGCAGGCACCTGTGTGCTTGAGGTCTGCAAAGCTTGCAGTGATCACGGAACAGTGCTGAGTGAAACCTAAATAGAAACAGGATGCTTCACAAGCATTTTGGGTTTATTGTCTGTCTTCCTCTATTGTAGCATTCTTGCCATATGCAATCCCACTTGTAAACTTTTTCCTTCCCACCTTTCCTTTTCATAGGCCGCACAAACCAATTGGGCAGGGTTTTATAGTTTGTTTTTCACCCATGAGACTATCTATAATGCACCAGGTAAATTATCCCCAACAGAAACTTAAACTTAGTGGCTAAACTGCAAAAGATGGGGCCTGGGCTGGAGAAGCTCTTCTGGTTTGACCACTTCTGTGGAGGGTTCTCCTGAGGTGGGTGACCACAGGAGTGCTGAGCTAGGTGTGATAACTCTGCAGGTGTCTTTCAAAGCTCTGGTTTTTACTAGGTCTGTCCTTTTCTCTGATGGTCTCTCTCTTCCCTCTTAGCTCCAGTTTTTACTAGGTCTGTCCTTTTCTCTGATGGTCTCTCTCTTCCCTCCTCTCCAGCATTCTGTTGCCAACTGCTGAGGAATTTGGGCACTTTTTTCCTTCAGTTCTGAGGCCTTTGTCTAATCTTTATGAAATGATAGGCCAGAGGGAATCCACACCAAGGTGTTGCTGTGCATTCTCAGTCATAAACTTGTAACAGAAGGGTTCTTAGGGCTGGTGCAATGTCTGTCCTGACAGGGAGCTTTGACCTACATTTCAACCTGGCCTCCTATTTCTTCCTGGACTTCAGAACATTCACTTCCAGGAATTTCCTTCCCTCCTTAATGATTATAAGATGGTAATGCCTCCTCAGCAAGACTGACCCTCGAACACATGTTCCTCATTACATAAGCCTTACTTGTTCTTTCCCACAAGGAGGGTGGCACAGTTATGGCTGAGTCTGCCTTCCCCTAAACAAGCTTGCTGCTTTCAGCAGTAGGGGCTGAACACATACTCTCCAGCTGCGGTGCCAATGTGCTCTGGCTCCACAGCTGCCCGGTCTTGAGCTCAGGAAGCTGATACAGAGCATGTGTTTTCAGAATACAAGTATTGCTAAATCTTCCTGAATTGAGCCATTTTTAATTTTTATTGAGGAGCATAAACAAATTATTTCTTAATTGAAGGGGTTTGAATAAGCTTTATAAATACATATATGTGGGTGTATATATATATATATGTACACACACATACATACATACATACACACACACACCTCTTCATGATGTAAATGTGTATTGCCAGGTATCCCATTGCAAGGCTTGTCTAGCAAAGAGGTTGTATTTTTCTCATATCAAACTATCCAGTTACTTACTTGAAAGGTAAACAAAAACTTAATTTGTGCTATCCAAAGGCAAAAGAATTGTATTCTACCAAGCAGACTGTGTGGAGGTATTTCAAACACATGCTGATTTTACATCTTTTACTAGAAAAGCTGCTTCAATTTGTTTTCACTTATAAAGGCTTTGCACCTGAGCTGCTGTGAGTGCCTGTATGCCCATCAGCCATCTTAAACATGTAAACAAATACATGTTCCTCGACATCTCCTGCCTGCTAAGTCTCAGCATTTCCCAAAACAGGGCCTAAAGGCAGCATAAATTGCCAAGGAGCCACAGGGAAGGGAAAGAAAAGAATCTTGATAAGCTGCTGCTTAATTGGTTAATAAATGAGAGCTAAAATGTAAGAGGAAATGTTCACAAGAACAAACTGCAGCAAGAGACTTCTGGCAGGGCTACAGAGGGAAATCACATGATACATTCTAAGTTTGCAGACAGTGGGAAGGATCCACAATTTCTTGTCCATGTGGAGACAGGAAATGCTCACCAGACTGGTAGTCTTCAGCAGCTTTTAAAAAAAGCCTCTATTTTATCTACGCTTCATTTCCACAGAAAGACTCGGTGCTGCTGTCTCAAGCTGTGTGTAATCAATCTCTGTATCTCTTCCTTTAAGTTCTGTGTGAAGTCAGTCTCCTTCCTTCCACTGCACTGAAAACCCTTGTGCTTTGGCTCTGTGGGAGTCTCCCCTGCACCTGCCCTGCCAGTTGCTGATGCTGCTTTAAACACGGTTCATTTGATCGGCCTCAAGGAGGTTTAGATCAGCAGTTCCTTAAGGCAGGTATGAAGCCTGGGGGCTGGCTGTGTTAGGGCTCCAAGAACTCAAGTTCTGGGTTGGATGTAGGCAGTAGCAGGAAGACATTCCTGGATGCTGACCTTTTGTTGGTATAGGGTTTCCTGTCTATGATATTTTCCCAAATTCTTTTGTTTCTCTGTTCTGTGCTTTCATTTACCTCCATCCTTTTTCCTGTGGATATGAATCAGGACCTAAAGTCTTTTTTACACATTTAATCATGTGCATCACCAGGATTATTTTTAAGCTATTTTTAAAATTTGTGCTGGGGTTTCCCCAGTTTCAGAAGTAGTTTTCTCAATTGTAATGCTAATCGCTTTTAAAGTCTTTTTTGTTGTTATTATTTCTTCAGCATCTGTAATAAAATTCTGCCTCACTACTGCCTGTATCATTTTTTCTCTTTATCCTGTATCCCTGACAGTTGCCTAGGTAGAGGGGATGTGGCTTGTCCATCCTCTAATTAGTTATGATTGAACGGAATAGAAAATGCTTTTACAGGGATGCAAAAATGCTGTATGAGCACTTTGCTTGATTTTTTTATACAGAATTTTATTTATAATTCTACTTTCATCCTGAAGATTAAATTAATTTTAAGCAATCCTGGCAATAGTTTCTGCAGTATTTTTTGCTGACTCCTTAGTAGAAGCACTTTAGTAATGAGCACTGGTTACTCTTGTCTGAATAAGTGATGACTGAAGAAAATGTTTTTCTGCGTGTCATATGCTTCCCATTGCACCTTCCCGTCATCCTTCAGAGACCTGTGTGCTGTGGCAACTGTTGGCAAAACCCCTTTTAGCATCACCTAAATGCCTGTGTAGGTGGGGCTTTCGGAAGAGAATAATGTGCCAGTTGAGGACACTGGTAGCAGGTAGACCTTTAATCCAGGTGCTCTGCAGGAGATGTATTCTACGTGTGTGTGACTCCTAAGAGACAGACTTCCTTTGTACACTTTGAAAGTGCCAAAAGAAGGGCAATAGGACAGAGTGGCTCCTTTTATCTGGAACTTTTGTGGCTCCCTCATAATGCCTAGACTTTTTAATCAAAACTTATCAAAGGCTGTGTTCTGCTGCTGTTAGGAGCTATGACTGATGCACACCTCTTCTTGTAAACATTCCCTGATTTAGTTTTATGGTTAACAGCTATTGACCATTCTTCTCACTTAGGTATGACCCATTCTCACCTAATTCACATCCCGAGGAAAGCAGGCTTAAAAAGGTTACTGGGGAAAAGGGAAATAATTTGATCATGAAAGGCAAGAGGAAACTTGGTGAGGCAGGAGTATTTTTTCTTATCTTTTGAATCTTGCTGCCAAATTGGTGCATAATTCATTGTGCAAAAGGACTTGCTTATGTTTGCTGTTTTCAAATTTGTGTGTTTGCTTTCATATTGAATACTGAACAGATCCAATTGCTGCTGTTAGAAGGAGATGCCTGTCTACCAAAAGGGATCCGTAATGTTTTCCTTTACTTGGGGACTTCTTGAATGCTAAATTGCCTGTGTGTATACTTCATAATGTACCATATGCAAATATTCTTCAGGAATTGATACTACCACTTCAGTCAATATTTTCTATGTTAGAACTGTACGTTTCCTATACTGCCAAGAATGTATATATATCTATGAAGACTTAAGATTGTATCTTTTAGAGCAAGCCTCTTTCTTCAACCTCCTGAAACTTTCTTCCTGTTTCTGAAGTTCTCTGCTAATTTATTAGACCCTTGTGTTATATTGTGTACTTTTTGTATCAGTTGTATTGCTGTATTTCTTCTTTCTCTCATTAAAACCTGTTCTTCTCATCCTTCTACTGTGCTGCTTCATATTGGAACTACTCACACCATATCAAGTAATCTGATCTAGTGTAGGGGGTCAGTCTGAGGTCGATCCAGACCAGTCCTGAAAAGCCAGTCATTCAGACTTCTATTATATTGTTCCACTGATCCCAACATGTAATCAGCTTTATTGTGTTAAGTTTTATTTTGCAGCATAGTCGATATTTTTATAATACAGTAAACAAGAAACCTGGAATGGGACTCCCAGGGTATAAACAAATGGACAAGACACAAAAAATGTACTGAGAGATGAAGTCCATATTGGTTCTGCTGACATTCACTAAGAAATTGGTGGGCTTCCTGAGGGAAGCAAATTTTGAGAAGAGATTTGGAGGAGGATTCCAAGAGCAATTTTTTTCCTAGAAATGTGGCCGTCAACTTAAGTCAGTCAGTTATCTGTGCCATCTCCATGCTTAATTCATCTTACAGGTAAATGAAGAGGAAAAAAATGAATGCAAGTTAGGACCTGTTTGCTTATTTCCATTAAAGAAACAGCTGATCTACAAACAAGAAAACACTGTCTCACAAGAAATCACTCCATGAACAGATAGAGAAATTATAGTGCTTTTTTTATCCTCCCAGTGAAAAGCAAGATTTTTCACTAATACTAATTCCTTTTTAGCAGTGCAGTATCTTCCCTAACCTGGAGCTCTTAATAGTATTTCTTCTTCACAGAATGGTATGCAGGAGGAAAGAGCTCAAAGGTCCTGTACAGTGGGCCCAAGGTATTGAAAGAAAGGAAGTGAACAGAACATGCACATGCACCTGTGCATTGAGTATCTGGCAGTTTTTGACGCTAGGAGATCAGCTGGCAAGATTGGAAAATACCAGAAGCTTCTGCTCTTGGAAACTTAAGGATGAAGTTAATCACATCTTCAACACCATCTTTATAATTATGGTAGTATATGTGGAAATAGCTATGTCACCTAGCCTTGGTTTTCACACAGACTCTTCATCACCCTCTCCTTCATTAAAACTATTCCTATGCCCACAGTTGCACTCGTGCATGAAAGAACACCCTGGAATGTCCCAGTCCATTTAAGGATTTCTTGTCATGGTGTTGTGGTAGCAAGAAGCAGAAACACACATGTAGAATAACCATGCTGGCTCTGACCACACCTGACACAGGTTATATGTAGGTTTAGATTAGGCAAATACCAATCTGTACAATGGCATACATTTGCTATTTGCTTTTAAAGTTGCATTTAGGGATGATGCCACAGTGGGAAATACTAAGGCAGATCCAAGTGTAGAGAAGAACTAGCACAGGGAATTCCACAGGCCAGTGTAGCCTTTTCAATCACTCACAGAAGTGTTTGCAAGAACACCCAGCCTAAAGCTGATCTGTCCAGACTTCAATCAAGACCACTTGACTTGGAGAGCAAACATGGTAAGCCAGTAATTAATGTGTTTGAAAATGCTACTGTTACTTATCTATTCTATTTAAACCCTGACTTCTCTACCACTCCAGTAATTGTTTTGTGTGTACATGAAGTGTCAAGCTTCCTTCAGAGACGAATGGACTGCAACTATAATACGTACTATTGTTCGATATAAATGAAGTACATTGTTTTGTTAAGTTAAAAAGAAGTGAAAGAAAGGAAGAGACTTTCCATGACCTGTCTAAGCTAGTTGAGAGCAGCTCAGCAAAAGACCGCAGTATTCATTTTGGCCTATATTCTGTGTTCTTCTTTGTTGTCACTGCTCTCACTTGCTTCTTAGCTATTAACAGTAGCATAATAGATCATCATCATCAGTCATCCTCATCATCGCTTGCATGATGTATTGGTTAAATCAAGAGTGGAAAGCAGTGACCTTTGCATTTCATGCCAGGCACTCTGAAGTTTCAGCTTGATTACTGGCTTGCATCACCCTTAAAACGAAAATAATTATATGGTTTCCAAAAGCCATGTAGTAAATAAATTGCAGAAGTTGCAATTATTTCCTTTTCCTGCCTGTCTTTATTTCTGCTTTGAAAACTTCTACAAGAGAGCCAACTTGCAGCGTGTGCTTTAGCTCCTGGAATGCTCCCTCCAGGAGCTGTATGCTCAGTATGACGATGTCAGGTATTTGACCATCTCCTGCTATTTCTCCAGGTTATGTTTCTAAAGCTTCCCTGCAACTATTAAAGAAATGAGGAAGGTAATTGCTAGAAGACAGCTGGCTAAAGTAATTGGTCCTTTAATTGCAATTAAATTTTTATGACTAGCGACAAAATCTAAATATAACAGCCCATAAAACAAGAAGTCTTGGTCAGACATGCACAAAGAAACGGGATGAGCCGAGGACCTTCCTCTCTGTTTTCTTGTCTTCTCCTTCCTGGTAACTACCAGTAAAGATTCTGTGACTCAGCAGCTGGGTTTAGACAGCCCAAACTGTTGAATGGGACAGGAAGGAATATACACGCTGGAGAACTTATAAACACACCAAGAATGTCCAAGTACTTTGGTACTGAGACTGCTGTACTTGCTGGTCTGAGTCACAGTGCTTTTTTATATTTAAGAAACTAAACAAACAAGCCAAAGGTCTCAGAATGAAATGATCAAAACTAATGCTGATGAAAAGTAAAATACCTGAATGTGAAATCACTTCGAAGTAACCCATGTGATAATCATTTTGTCTTAGCTATTTTTTAAGTAGTAGTAGACTGGCTGTACCCATCGATAATAGAGTTGGCAAAAAGCAGCTTTCCTTGGATGTACATCTGCCAAAGAAGAGAACAAAAAAAATGCTGAATTGGCAAGAGCAACCTCTTATTCTAAATGAAGATGATAGATTGAAAAGCAAAGAAGGTTGCTAGGTGGCCTGACTTACAACTTTATTATGGCTTTCAGCTTTCCCCTTTCATGACTTTTTTGTATAAAATATTTTATTTCATTTAAGAATTAAAAAAGAAAACTCAGATTCTTCCAGTCCTTCCAAGATTTCCAAAGAGCATATGGGAGTGTACAAAACAACGTTTTGCATGATGCTTCATGGACTATCAAAACCCACCATCCATCCTGGTAACATTTCAGTTTAGGTGTGTCATAATACAACATATTTAAAGATGAACACGGGAAAGTATCTTAGACATAGGAAAAAATAATTGTTTGTTTGGGTTTTCTCTTCATTTGTTAATGAAATATTTTTCTTTGATTTGTTGTTGTTGTGTCTTTACTCAGAAGGAGTAAAGTAGGATATCCTGCTTCTAAACTTTTCTTAGTAGCAGTGAACTTTCCTGTTTAAATGCCATATCTCTTTGGAAACTTTTCTAGAGAAGAAAGGTGACCAAGGTTATTTTGACAAGTGATTATAAACCTATAGGGAATAACTAGGCTTGATATTCAAAGGCATAAGCTTTCAAAGTGTGCGCAAAATCTGAAACTTTAGCAATTTTGTCTCCCTGGAAAAGTAAACCACAAAACTAAAGGTAATTCACAGCTGTTCAGAAAGATCCAGAAACATTTCCCAACTCTTATTTCCACAGTTTTGAACTTGATTTTGATTCTGAAGTGAATTTCATGATGTCTCAATCATTTGAATGTTTCCTGAAGCTGGTATTTATAGATTACTATCACATCATGACATTCTCAACAAAGCAGATGAGTTAAAAGCCAAATTCTGTTTTGTGCTAGAATTCTTAAACAAGTTGGGTTAATGATGCATTTTGTAGTAAGATGTCAACAAATGAAAGGAGGCAGCCTTCTGGATTTTTAGAGTGTTTCTATTCGCCTTGGATTTTAGTCACAGTATCGCACACTAGTCTATGTCCCCAGATTGAAAATTACCAGAGCAATTTCAAATAGGATAGATACTTTCCCAACATATTGCAAAGAGTGTTTCACACAGATATAATGTATGGATGATGTCAGACTTAGGGCTTGAAGAAAAGCCTGCTGAAATACTAGATAGAAGAAGAAGGAAGGCGAGAGCAATAGCCTTTTCTCGGTCCGTGACATAGTTGGGCCAGATTCGTGCTGACATAAAGGCCCATGTCATTGTTCTGGCAGTGTAAAGGAGTCTTTGTTTCAGAGAAAATTGTCTGAATTGAATTTAAAACTGTAAGGATCATTTAAGCTGATGTACTATCCAAAGCTGCTTGTGTTGTAGGATGTTCCTGGTGTTAAACAATTGGAAACCTCTGTCTTACCTCAGGGAACCTCTCAGCTTGCAGGACTCCATGAATACTTCAGGGTAATGCATATTCAAGCAACAATGGATGTATTTACTAGAAAGAAATCCAGAAGACCACTGAATTGCCTTCATCTTACACTCACACCAATATGCGTTAATCTGTAATATAACCAGTAATGAATGTAACATAGAACACTGCTTTTACTCGTGGGTAATTGAGAGGGGGAAAAAAACATCTCATGCATTTTTCAGCTTTATAGGCAAAAATTATTATAGCATTATTTTACTCAACTCTGAAACATTTTTCTTTCAGTTGAGTAGCATTAGTCTCATTACTATGAAGAGCTTTATTTACCTGTGGGAGATGAGCACTCAGAGCAGTGCAGTTTTGGAAGTGATGAACAGTTACATCAACATAATACATGTTACATTATGGCAAAGGTCCTTATTTCTCTGTCCTATTGTTTAAATTCACTGCTGGGAGCTGTGTCAGCATCATAACGAAGGGAATCCTATAAGCTCTCCTTTGGGTACAGTTTTGAGTGTACATCAGCACGTGGAAATGACAGTAGCACTTGGCTTCAGCTACTAATTCTCTGGCTACATGGACTCTTTTATGTTTGTGTGCTTTCCCTTGAGACAAATTCTTACTCATTTATTTTAACTTTCCTGACTCTTTCTTGATTTTCTTATTTCATTCTCTTCCTCATATCTTGTACTATGTTTCTCTCCCTGCTTTTGTTTTTTGGTAATGCTTCATCCTGCTTCCCATAACTTCCTCTTCCCTCCCCTTCCCTATTAGGTTTTCCATTACACAGATCATCCAGTCTCTTAGTTCTCTATCTCTCTTATCATTCTCCCTCAGTTCTGCATGTTCTTTCCTTGCCTATGCTGGGAGCACAGAGAACATGAGAAGAAACCCCCAGTCACTTCCAGCCCAGCTTACTGCTTCTGCTCCATACACCAGGGATTTGCACTTTGGCTTGGTCCTTACAGATAGTGTTGTCCAACTGAGCCTTTCACTGCCACATGGATGAGGAAGCCCCACCCAACACTGCTCCCACGTTGTTGGCTTTGTGTAACCACGGGCATTATCCTACTGCAAAAATGTGGTGTGGTACACACTGGTTGTGTTGTTTCATTTGGAGCGCTGACAGCGTTTCAGTGTGGCCAATGATGGAAATGATAACAAGCAGATAGGGAAGGAACGTTCTGCCACTCTGGGATTGCCTACAGAGTGCTTTGCAAACAGCACTGCTGTTCTCTGATACGTGTGGTCAGTAAGTGTACAAAATGAAGAGGCTGATAGAAGGGGTAGGTACCTCTGTTCCAAAAATGATCTGATGCTTGAATGCACACTGCATTGAAACTTTTCTAAGTGAATATAAATGAGAAGGCTGCCTCTGGCAATCATCATCACTGTCAGAGGAATGTAGCTCTTTCCATTACAATTCACCTGGTTGATTCTGTGATGTTATGACATGGAGGAATTTCATTATTCTTTCCACCACAAGCAATCAATTTGTGCCTTCAAGCATAAAATTCAAGTATGCTTTGAAGCTTTGCTTTGTTCACATAGTACGTAAACGTTACCAGTCAAAGTTTTCCAGTGTTTTTCGAATTCCTGTCACTCTTATTATGGCCTTCTGTAGCATGTGACTTTCACAGGCTGGCATTTTATGGCATAAGTAAAAATTTTATCTTCTACAGGACACCTTTCTGGCTTCCTTCACCTCTAAAACACCAGGAATTTATAAAATAAGAAGGTTTGTTAGCAAGCAGCTCTCAAGGTCAACTTTTCTCAGTAAGTATAAACTGGCATAGCAAAGCTTTTACTTCTACTGGGATAAACTTAATCCAGAGTGTTTTAAACCCGAGGTCTTTAGTAAAAGCTGAGAGATAAATTTGGATGGTGGCATTTTGGAGTGGGGGGAGATTTTTTCTCCTCTCAGAGCTAAACATTGTTCTGGCAAATAGCCCCAGACTGAAATTCTTGAGAGAGTCATAATAAGCAAGCCAGGGCAAAGAGGAATGTTTTTTTTCTCCCTGACTAATTCTTCCACATAAAAAGGTGAAAGGTCAAAGATGAACTTTAATACTAATGAAATTTTGAACTTCTGTACAGTAATATGTCAGAACATTAAAAAAAAAAAGTCAAAATAAAAAGAGTTTCACTGTTTGCAACAGTAGGTTGGTTTTTGGTTTTATAACCATCTATATCTCCATCCTGATTTCTTTTAACCTTTGGGAGAATGGGAACTTTGAGATGTTAAATGCAGACATTAAGCAATGCGCAGTAGGGGTTTTGTGAGTTCAGCGCAGCCCATACTTCTCCTCTTATGGGCCCTTCTGCATCATTCCAGCTGACTAAGGGAGTCAATTAGCGCTGTCTTCAAGTTATCACAAGTTCTCTTTCCCTAGTGTCTGTTGACCGAGATGGTCATTATTGAGATTAATTTCCTTCTTCCTTCTGTCGAGGAATATTTCATGTGGATTAGCAAACTTCCCATATTCTTATTATAGAAAAAATTCTGTTGATTTAAACTGCCCCTTAGAGAGGCAACTGGACAAATTCATATGTGTGTGTACATGCACATTCAGATGTTCAATTAAAAAAGATTTGCTCATGCTGAAGTTTATTTAAATTTAATCACTATAGCTGAAATACATTTAATGAAAGCTTTGTTATCTCTTTGGGTTTTATAGTACCACCCTTCTTGGGCTGGTAATGTACAAACAAGATGGTTGAGCTGTCCTTTTCACGTTATAGATTATCTGTGCTGGTGATGATGACATACAACTTTTAATCATTGTGGGGTGTGCAAATAGCAGTCTAACCTATGAAAGACAAAGTATAACTTGTAAGTTCAGCAATGCTGGAGTGGCCAAATGCATATCAACTAGCACGAATATGCAGGAAAGCAAAGGGAATGGCCAGAGCTCCAGAAAATATGACCAATAAAGAAGGATTGCATAACCTGTGCTTGTTTAGCATACAGACATGAAGACTGAGTGCAAGAGTACTGTTATGGGAGACAGAAAAGGACATGAAAATATGACCTGCTACAGAAAGAAAGAGAACAGTCTGTTTTCCATGTCTATGTAAACAGAGCAAGAATGAACAGGCTTTAACTATAGGACCTAATTGGATAGGAAAAACTGTCAAGCAGTAAGAGAATAAAGCATTCAGATCTATTTTTGTGAAGATACTGTGGCTTCTCTATCATTGAGTCTTTACAAACAGCTTAACCAGCAAGAGCGGATTTCAACTCACCTGAGGCTGAATCCCACAGGAGAGAAACAGGCATTTCCAGCATGTGATTCATTTGACTTACTCCCATTGTACATTGGAAGGAGATTAATTCCACTGTGGAAGGACCTGTTTTTCTTCAGGGGCTGTGAAAGACTGTTTTATAAATGTCTACAGCTCTGTCAGGACTGTACCATCTCTTGTCTCTGTAATGCCACTGACATAGTTGATTTTGTACTGGTAAAAATGGCAAGGCTTGATGACCTCTTCAGGTTATTTCTAGACTATGGAGAAAGTCAAGAACTGTCATTATAGATTTGCCTAAACTAAAGGCCTAACTGAAAACCAAATTGCCTGTTCAGTAGGATGACAGTAACAAGAATTTGTTATTGATTAATGGCTCCTTGGCTGAATAATTTGGAATGAGATAGTGGTTAACAAGCAAACAAGTACACTATCACCACACAATAAACAAAATGCCATTCTTAATCCAAAAAGCCAAGAGTAGAAGTAGTATAGATTTCCCTCTAAGTTCCTGACTGGCCTTTTCAAAATTTCTTTTGTGAACCATAAAACTGTACAAACAGTTGATGTGTGTATTGTTAGGTTCTCTGTATAAATAGAGGATTCCACATCCTGGGCTTATTTCTTAAGCATTATTTTTACTGGAGAAAAATTACTAAAAACACGGTCATCTTGATTATCTGCAGCAAAAAGTGGCAGAAACTATTTTGAATTATATTCTCAGAAGACTCCCAATCAACTCTTCAATCCAGAAAAGTCCAAATTCACTGGCACAAATTCCTTCCATGCTATTGATAAGCTGCAGAATCAGCTCAAAGCATTCAGCCTGTCTCACAATGAGTGCACTTAAGAAGCTGGCAAGGCTGAAAGGCAAATGCAATTATGGAACCCAGCCTTCTTTTAAAAATTTTGGATCTTGGAATCAGCTGAAATGAAATGAATTGGTGTAATTTTCCCTCTCCTTTTTCAGGGCAGTACTCTATTTGTCAAGGGAAAAGTGTCATGAAAACCTCACCTGTAAAGTTCTTCATGCTGATAAATTAGCTTGGCTGGTACAACCAGTTATAAATGTGTACTGCACCTTATCACTGTGCTGTCTCCATATTTTCAACCTCGACTCATGTAAGAACAGCAATGAAAAGTTACCAGTGGATTTAATGAAATCTTTGTTATATTTTCCATCTCAATCCTACATGCTAGAACACTGGCTGGGGATGGGGAAGCTTGGGATTGGTTAAGGTCCAACTGGTTTCACGTGACCTTTTATGGGAGTCTTGTACATATTCATATCTTGGGGGAGAAAACCCAAGAATTCTTCTACTCTTCATCCCAGGCCTTGCATCTATGCTTGGATGGCTGATCTCCCCACTGTCTGTTTATAGGTGCATACAGATTTCACCACTAATGGCAAATGCAGCAGGTGTTACCGAGGGCAAGCTTTCTCCTCTTCCTGCTTTGTTTTCTTTTCCTTTTTCCTCTTCCCTCTTCTAGCTTCCTCACACACTTGGTGGTCTTGTGGCTGGTTTCACACTTAGCAGGTTGCCAGTGGCACAAACCAGGTACTCTGCTGCTTGCTGGAGAGGCCTCTGACATTGTTTGAGATAAATGGAGAATCTGGACTAATGAACCAAATCCATCTGTGCCTACAGCAAGTAAACACAGTAACTTTCATAGCCCTTGTTGCTTTCTTCAAGCACAGGAACACATTTCCAGACCCATGGATCTGCATTTGACTTCAAGTTGCTTTTCCCTCTCCATCACATCACGGTGTCAGTTTGACATGCTCCAGAAACTGGAAAACACAGTTGTTGAGAATTGTGCTGCTAGAGGTGAGTCAGTCACATCCAGAGGTGATTACACATCTAGAAATGTAATCCTCTGATGCCAGTGCCCCTCAGCCAGTTCTCACGATATTTAACCATCGTTCCATGCAGTAAGGCACTGATGGGGGAAAGAGGTATCTTGGCTTAAGTTCATTCTTAAACTGGAACAGCACCGTGTTTTTGCATGTGTGTATGCATGTAAGCACATCATGACGTGTTATTGGAGGGTTCATATGTTATCCTTGCCATTTATTCACAAATAATGCATGATTATCAATTTGTAAACTACACAGAAAATACATCTACTTTGGAAAAAAGAGGAATGAAAATCCTATGGGAAAGAAAAGTGCAGGAATGTTTGGTGTTTGGTGGTTATTTTAACTCAGCACAAACAGTGCTTTTGAAAAGCCACTTCTTGCAAATAAAATGTTGGTTCCTTTCTGCCTTCTGCCCCTCAAACACACACCTCCCTAACATTTTGAAAGCACAGGAATTAAGTCCTGGCTGAAAATCTTTAGATGGGGGGCAGGGGGAGAGAGTGGGATTGTCCATATGGCAGGAAGTACATGCCACAATCAGGAGAAACAACTGCCCCTGGGAGCAACTATGTTATTATGATGCTTCTGTAAAACCATTTCCTTGAGGCATCTAAGAGACTACATAGAAAGCTGTCTAAAAGCAAATGTTTAATATCATACAACATTTCCTTCTTGCTTAGCATGTTCATTAAAACTGGAACTTAATTCTCTTTTTTTTGAGGCCATGAATTCCTTCTCTTAAACTCACTTGTATTTATTTAGCTGAACAATAATTTTAGTAGGAAATTAAGGATGGACTCTGTCCTAAGTGTACTAAGGGTAGCCTTTTAAATCATTAGACACAGAGACAACTGTGTTTCATTTTGAAGGGTTTTTTTTCCTGATCATCTGAGGAAATTCCAAGGACCAGAGGAAATTAGTTATCTGCCTCTAGAAGAAAGTATGTAAAATTAAGGAGGTTTTTAATCTTTTACACAGTTTGAGAGAGACCTTTCCCTCCTGGGAACATTAGTTTTGCTTCATCGAAGCTTTACAAATTAAAATATATACAAAATTGTTTGATTTATGTTGCCAAGGATGACTTCAGAGGCAAAGAACCTTCTTTTCATTAACTCTGTGCATTTCCCTCCCTAATGCTAAAATTTTACCGCAATTAAAGGAATAAGCTTGCACATTCTGGTATAAAAACAGATGTGCAGGATTATACCAAAGGCTCATTTAACTTGTCCACCATCCTGTCCCTGTGAGTGGCTGGTAACTGGGGGAGGAATGGAACAACTTTTAAAAGAAAATCCTTCATTTTGTGATCCATATCAGCCATAAGCAGTTAACAATTCAGGGGACTTCAATTACCAGGGGATTAACAATTGAGGGATTTCCTCAACCAAAAGCTGTGTCTAGGCCATCACTTTTCACAGTTGCCAATAAAGCCAGCCCTCAGGAATGTATGTAATTCCATTTTGAACACACTTACACTTTTGGCCTCCGCAACATCCTGTGGCAAAGAGTTCCACAATTTAATGATGTGCTGTAAGAAAAAGAACATCCTTTTGTTTGAAATCTGCTGTTTATCTCTTCCTTGGTGTGTCTGATCAGTCTGTGTGTTCAGAAACAATCAATAATTATTTCTTATTCCTTTGCCACACCATTTTTGCTTTATAAAGCTCTCTCTTATCTCATCTTAGCCTCTTTTGTAAGCTACCGTATTTAGTCCTTTGTTATATGAACAGCCATTCCCTATTTATATCCCTTATTGAGATGTGGTGAAGACAGTCACGTGCTGTGTACCAGAATCTCAAGAATGTTTTATTTACCCTTTGACTAACATTGTGCTTGCATTACAAAGAATGATCAAAAGTTTTCAGGGATTTGTCAATGAATGAATGTTAGATCTCTTACTTCAGTGTTAAAAGTTATTGTATCCATTTTGCATCTTTATGAATAATTCTGATTCTTTTTCTCACGTAAATTACTCTGCACTTCGTGACTCAGAGACTACACTTCACTTTCATCCACCAACTGATTATCAATTAGTGAGTACTGCATGATGCTTCTGGAGTTGTCTGGAATGAGCTTCGAACATTCCAGACAATCAAGCGTGACCTGAAATTTTGTCATCTCGGGCACATGACAAATTTTTCCAAAATACAGAAAAAGGGAGTTGTAGTCTACACTAAATGTAGTGACTTCATTCTTTATGACTATTACTTTTAAACTGCAATCGGGCCAGTCCCTGATCTTCAGCAGAGGCTGTGCTGTTGTCCAAGAGAAAAGTACCATAGCCTATTTTAGAATCCAGAACTTCTGACTGTTATTTATTACTTTGCTTTTGAGCTGCTCTGGAAATTACTGTGACCCTTTCAAGTTTGTGACTTCTGGCAGAGTTGCATTTGACAGCTTATCTTTCTTCTGGTATTTGCAAGTCACTACTGTGTGCAATAACACAAGGAGAGCTGGAGCTGCTACTTCAGGCAGGTTATCCTTAGTGCCCCCTTATCCTCAAGAGAATGTCGGTATCCTGCAGTACAGCTTTAGTCAAGTGTAACAAGCCAGTCCTGGGAAACTGTTCTGAACTGCTGCTGCTCTTGGTAGAGGAAAGCTGTTCCAGCTGAGCATGGGAACAGCTGGGGGAGTCTGATTGGGAATTGCTTGCAGATGGGTTGAATACCCTCTTGGAAACAGCAAAGTGGGCTCCATCTGTATGGGATATTCACTGTATCAATTGAAAGGCCATAGGAGTTGTAACCAGGTGAAATAGGCTCACGGACTGATTATTCACCATCTGAGAGACATTAGGAGTGTTGATAGGAAGGACTATTAACACATTCCTTCTAAAAACAAACTCCATTCTTCCTTAAACAACGGTTAGTTTCTTGTTCAAGCAAAAGAACCAGACACCTTGCCTTTACCATTCAGCTTTTAAAACAAATAATTAGGACTATGCTGACAGGCTAATTAGGTTTTAGGTTTTACTCCTCACACATCTTTTGTTTATACCTGTATCAGAGAAGGACTAAAATTGAGCATGTACTGGTGGCTAATCTTTGTAGCAGTGAATTACAGGTAAAGTAAAAATGAAAAAAATCAATAGCAAACCCAAACTAAAATGTTGCCTATATATGAGAATGTCTATAAATTATTTTAAAAAGTAGTTTATAAGCTGTTCTAAGGATTAACCAGTTTGTCAGCTAGAAAAATCACGTTATCATGATTTTCCCCTCAAAACTAATAAATTATTTCCATATGGGAATGCAAAAGAGGTAACATGGGACAGAATCAAACTGCACCTCAGTAATTGTTTCCCTGAGATACTCAGAGCTGTTCACAATCATTTTCATCAACTGTGGCTCATTCATATTAAAGCATGTCATCTTAATCTGTTTGTGCAACTGGCCCTCACTTCACTATGTATTTTACAGAGTATTTTCTCACTTTGTCTCCTTCAGCCTTGTAAACTACATATAGTAGGTTTGGAAGATGTTTTAGGTTTTTTCTGCATTTTGGTTTTCCTATTAATTTATCTCACTTTTCCACCAGAGAGGAAAGACAATGTTCCTAGTGTTACCAGGAAAAAAAAGAAGCTCTGTGGTTAAATCTTCTCTGGATATGTGTTCTGTGGTGCTATGCACAGCTAACAGATGTCAGATAGGCTGCTGGTGTCACCCAGTGGACAGAGAGGTTGATCACAGATAGGTGTCATGTAGAGAAATTTTTCTTTCTGCAGGAATAGCTCATTCCGAAGTGACAAAAACAGCCTTAATTTTGCCATGGCAAAGATGACAGGATGTCTAAAAGTACCTCTGTTCTATTGCCATGGCCGGTACTAAAATGTACAGAGCAGAGACAGGAAGTAGTACATGTTCTTCACTGTTAGTAAGAATCGAGCAAAGAATAACTGAACAATCATTAGTGGGTGCTCTCTCCTACTGGGAGGAAGTATCTAAAATAACTAAGCAAAACATTGTTTGCGCTGCTGTTTATGGAAAGGTGTGGGGATTATTAAAATCCAATTTAATGCAATTCTGTGCAATGCAAAACATGATTACATTTTTGTAGCCTAATGACAGCTTGCAACAGAGGTAAACAGTTTGTCAACAGAGGTGAACAAGATCTGGAGAATCCTCTCTTCACAGTGTTACAACAGTAATGTATTTCAAAACACAAAATGTATGCCTTGCATGCAAAACTTCAATGGAATAAATCACCTATAAATTAATCTCTTACAAGAAAATTCTAGTGTTTCCAGAACACATATGAGAACTATATAAGTACTTAAAAGTAACAGTAGTGCATGTTCCATCTTACACTTTTTCCTGATTTGTGAAGAGTACCTCTTAGTGTTGGAAAATGGAAGGTTTTTTCTTTTTTTAAGACTAAAACATGCTGTTGAGTGATGTGCATCGAGACTTTTTGCCAGAGATGAAGCAGAAATGGGGTTAAGTGCACATAGATGCTAGATCATATAAACCGTATTCCTTTCCTAATGCTGTGGCAACTGGCATGTGCTTTTTGCCCCTTGCAGGTGGAATGAGAATGACCTGAATTGAAATTCCTGAACTGCTAATAGAAAAGAAGAGTCGAGGCTGCTGGGGCAACAGTTAGTACTCCTGAAGAGGAAAGATTAGCATTCTGCTCTCCTGATGGCTCAAATACTCTCAAAACACAGTCACTCATTTGTAACCAGATCACAGAAGTGGCATTGAAAGTTAAATAATGACTGTAATGGTCTTAACATCCCAAAAACCTGCCAGGAGCTATGGTAGGTCTTTTTTCTAATAAGGAACCCTTATGATCTGTAAATGCATCTGCAGAATTGATATCATATGTGAGGGGGTGAGGGGAATCCAGACAACCCAGAAGCAATAAGAGAAGTACAATTATATAATTAAGTAGGTGGTAAATTTTGCTTGACCAATCAAGCTAGTAACATTCCTTCTATGTAAGCCCTTATGTACTCAAATTGCTCTTTCAGATCAGATAGCAATGGTTATTTACACTGTAAGTTTGATGACAGGGGCTTCTAAATGTCTCAATTTCTCTTTGCAAATCCATTTAACTCTTCCAAGAATTAACAGCTCCTCTGATTTATAAAGCTGGACTTCATAGTTGCAAGCACAGGGGAGATAGCTAGCCCCTGTGCAACTTTCTTATGGATTTGTCATTACCCTCTGGAATCCAGGCTTTCAAAATCTTGTGCTCCTGCCATTAGTGGACAGGGGCCAACTGGACCAACAGGACCAGCACTGTGAGTTGAGGAGGCAATACACAAACCTTTTTTTCCACTTATTTCCCAAATATGTTTTTGGGTCAGGCTTCCAGGAGAAAGGAAAAATACGAAAATTTAGGTCTGAAAACATCCTTACTTTCTTCCTCTTAAAGGTAGATATTTAATTCAGATTTAGCGTTTGATTCTTGGGCTAAAAATCCTGTAAGTGCTGAAATACATGGGAATTTTCTCAAAGACTTCATGAAGGCCAGAACGTCACTTCTTCTATGCTAACTTTTTAAATGTAAATCAGAAATGACAGTTGCTGTGTGACCAATTTCTCAGGAACTGGAAAAATAAGACATAGTGAAAGAAGTAATTTGAATGCCTTAATTGGTACTGAAGCTGCATGTATACAGACTCAAATCCTCTTAACATTTAAATTTCAGTGCAGCTCCACTCATATCTAGTGACAAGTGGAGTATTTTGGACACAGAAGTCACTGATGTTTACTGTTGTGCCCGCTATGCCAAGATGATAAAAATGCCTGTTCAGTCTCTACTACCACTTCCACTGTTAACTCTACTGAGGAATCTTCAGATAACAGACAACGCTCAGGGAACACTGACACAAAAAAACCCATTCCTTGTTTTAAAGTGTTCATCATATTACTTACCTTTTTTTTTTTTGCCTTTCCAAACTTTAACTTACTCATCTCTCCAGTCCTATATAGACACTTACACAAATATACTTTGTGCTATGTATTTCCTTAGTACTTGGCCATGTGAAGGGAGGGTGGTGTCTTTTATTAAATCACTACTCACTAAGTTTATACTGTAAGGAAAATGATCTGATTTGAAATTTTCTAGCAGCATGCTTCTGTGTGGAATGTTTTTTCACTCATTTTTATTAGAAAGTGCTGATTCCTGGAAACCAAAATGTGTCAACAATAACAAAAAGATACTTTGTCACGCTACTACCAAATGACATATTTCTGCTCAACTGAAGCAAAAGCTTCTTGTGGTTACTAATCTTTGGGTCCCAGAATGCCACAGAAGCCACACACGTACCACAGAGTTTCCTGGTACTCTGCCACAGAGTTCTCAGATTTTAGGGCTCTGCTTTACATTAATGGATTGGTCAGGGTTACTCCCTCAGCTGCTTCAAAAAAAAGAATGATGTGAGAAATTAATCTGAGCTAGGAATGGCAATTTACTCCATCTTCAAAGATATGGATTCAAGTAATATTTAGTTTTCAGAAACAGGAATTTTTTTGGGGTAGGAAATTCTAGTATTTCTAAACTTTTGTTCTCCTCTGAAAGTATTTTTTCAATATGAATTTCCTAACTTCCTGTAGAACATGTAACTGGAATTGGTGCCAGTTAGACATTTCTGGTGAGACAACTTTTTAGACAGTCTAGCAATCAGATAAACATAAAATTATTTTTAAAAAACCCCTCTTTAAAGTTTTTAAATGTGTGTTGGAAAACTATCTACCATCTGGTAAAACCCACCTGAGCCCAAGGCATACTTCTTCTCTTGTTCTTCCTTCATACAGCTACTTTGTTTTGTCTTCACAAGTGTCCTTGTTTGTTTTTGAAGATGAGACACAGGCTACTGTGGTCTGCTCCTTAATGGGCATTTGACTGTCGGTAAGGTGATCATACTCCAGGTGTGGTAGATAGGGGATCTGATGATTACTTCAGATGCACATCTTTCCTTCCTCTCACATAATTCTGTGAAGCACAGCAGGTCATGCAGCCTGGGATGTCACGCACAGCTTGTCCCTGCCACAAGAAAGACAAAATATCAAGGGAAGTGTTACCAAGTTCGATTATCAAATAAATCAAGTATGCATTGAAGAATAACATAAAATTCTCTCTATAAATGAGGGGCCTAGGCCCAGTCATCCCCTATTATCTAAGGTGTGCAGTCATCTCAGCATTTCAGGTGTTTCTTAAGGCCTGATGCAACCAGGAGTGCTGCAGATCTCCTAGTTTCTGCCAAAACACAGCCTCTGAAATCCAGCCAACGGAAGAAAGAAGGATGTGCTTTAACTAGATGAGCTAACCAGGCAGGCTTTAGTAGCAGCCGAGAGCAGACTTCAAAGGTTACTCCCTAATTATTTGAAGGTCTCATAGGCACATCTTATCTCAGGCAGTTGATTGTAGTATACTCATTTTATTTTCATGGGAATGTGCTACGTGTGTTGGCATTATTTGTCTTTTACAAGTGTGGTGAAGACTCATTTGTTTGAGAAGTCCTTTGTAGGTTGTTTGGTCCTGTAAAGCAGGCAGCAAGAATGCCAAGATCCAGAGCCTTATCTTTACACCTCTAATGAAGACATCATGTCGTCAATAAACACCTGCCAGTCTGCTCTTGTTTACTCCACTCTTATTCCTTTAATTTTGCTCATTTTTAGACATTGTGGAGTTTGTAAAAAAACCACTGTTGCTATTCACCCATAGGAAAGGTATCAATAAAAGCAAACTTGCCTCAAAGACACAAGGGAACCTTGAGCTACCAAAGATGCAGTGAGAAATCATGTCACCTTGTCGTCCTGTTATGAGATACTGCAGACACAACATGAAGGACAGCTGTGGCTTATCTAAGTTTGAAAAGCTTCTGCTGGTCTTACCCACACGCAGTGCATTCCATGCAATGGTATAATGGCTTGGAGGCACAGCTGAACTACTTAACTACATGCAGAAGTGAACTGCTAGTAAACTATTACCAGCAGTGTGTGCGTTGGAGCCATCATTGTCCAACCTTAGCTTAGATTCCTTACTGTGAATTAACGACATACAGTACATGTCTTCTTTTATTTACATAGAGCCCAGCCATAGGCAGCTTCTCTGATTTGATGTTACTATTCAGTAAAACAGAAGCCCTGCATGAGAAAATAACAGTAAGTAAGGGAAGGTTTAATGGCAAAATGAAACAGATGAGCAGCTTGCATTAGCAAGATGTGGCACGGCAGGGTGAAGTCAGGTTTCAGAGGATTGCCAAGGATATTGCAAACCTCTTTGCTTTAATGGATTGAACGAAAAGACATTCATCTGAGACTAGCAGATTATTTAAAATCAAATACAGACCATCTTGTACTTAAAAAGGAAAGGACTCGGGAAAGATGCTGTAAACAATACTCTCTCTGTTTTTCTGGCTGCCCTCAAACATTTTTAAGAAGGCAAACAAAGTATTATGACTATGACTCTAAACAATCTCAGGGAAAGCAAGTCTGAAGCTCAGATTTTCCATATATTACACTTGTCAGGTGGTGGCACTTGAAAGGGCAGAGCATCAATCAAGCACAAGACACATAGGGCTTGTGTCTTCATAAATGCTGATTTAGAGAAGTATTGCTCCCAAATACAGTTTTTTGGAGGCTACTATCACAAATGTGGCTGATAATACAAAAAAATTAATCTTATTTGCTAAAATAGTATTTAAAGATCTAATATGGACATTTTTCCAAACCTTCACAACTGCACCTTCATTGTTATTGTTGCTTTTAGAATGTCATATGAAGGATCTGAGGTACTGATAAAAACATCTCATGAAAAAAGAGTATAAATTCCTACTGTGTGGCATAAGTAAGCAGTCAGAAAAGAACCAGGTAGTGACCAGGGGAAAAAGTAGCTCTTTTATCTCTTCTCCTTGTCCCCCTCATTCACCTCAAAGGGTAAGAGTATGGTTCCTGCTACATGCTGTGAGGAGGAGCATCGGATCTATAAGGAGAGGAGTTTCTTACTTGGGAGCTTGGCTGTTCTCTTTCCTCTTCCCTTGTGATCTCTGCATACCTGAGGTAATTGAGAGAGCATCTGCAGACTGAATTATGCTCTTCCTTAAGGGCTGCAGAGGAAGGTCAGATATTTTCTGAAGGTGTATGCAGTCAATTCCTGAAATACACCACCACTGCCGAAATCAGTCACAAAGTAGGCCTTGATTTGGGAACTGAGAGTGTTTTTGCACTTATAAATGTAACTCATCTACTGTGTGAACCAAAATGGAAAGCTAATAGTGAAAGTTAATCATACAATTCCAGAATCACAGAAATTATAACTATTTTTTACTTTTTTTAACAAAATCTTGGTTTGCATGCCAACATTCTGTATTCTCTAAAGATGTTAGAGATTCTACCATGTCACAGTGTGACTAGTAATTTAAATCCTGAAAATACTAATCTTTTTCAGATTTGCATCTGTGAATTACATCTTATCTAAGTCCTTTCAGAAGGAATTAATACAAAGATTCTGTGGCTAAACATACTTAAGGGCTACATAGCCAAGAATCAGAAGAATTTTCTCATAATGAACTCTAATCTCCTCTAAATTTCTAGTTTTTTCCAATAGTTTGTCCAAATAATAGCAGTTTTGAAGAAAAGTATTTTCTGCTAGTATAAAATATGGATGCAAAGAACTACTAAATGGCAGGTAATGGCAGTACATCCGGTTGTAATGATCTCTGATTATGCTACACTTACTTAGGGTAGAGAGAATTGAAAGGATTAGCTGGTATCTAAAGGTGTAGCCAGGAGCAGGATATGGATTATGTTGCCTACTGTCCAATTCCTCACAATGATGACCATGTCTAGTGTGAGAGGGTTCTTGGGGTGCAGAACCTTCATAGATGGATGTGAAAGCAGACACTAATGGGACTCTGAAAACAAGAGTACTAATCTTAGAATCCACCTCTTGAAGAAAGACAATCACCAGCTATGCTTAACTTTAAAGAGAGTATTTATCACTCCTGTTATGATTACTCACTGATTTCATTGTAAGGCAATTTAATATTTGCTGGTTTATGAGGTTTTGCTGTGTACTATCTTTAACTATTTGGATTGCTGACAACTGGAAAAAAAATAGAGCTATTTTAATTGCTACATTAAAAAAAGATTTGATTTTTGGAATAGAAAAATATGAATTGGGAGATTCTTTCTGACTATAAGTAAGAAGCAGTGCTAAAATTCAGAGGAAAGATCATTAATAAGAAACAATGGACAGAGAACAAAGACAAATTCTGATTTATCAAAGTTTAGACCATTTCTGGTGTTTCCAGCTAATCTACCATGAAGTAACAGTTACAAGTATTTAAAATGCCACTAACTACAGATGACATTATGATGTAAGCAAATATTACCTTCCATATCCATTTTCAAAAAACTGAAGTTTAACGTATGAAATACAGTTTGAATTTTTGTTTCCAAACAAATATAAGATAGGGTAGATTTTGAATATGTTCATTTACTGGTTTATCTTCCCTCATTTAGAATGTTTCCTTGCCCATGTAAGCAGAAAGCTGTGCAAATGAGAAGTTGGGAGTTTTTTTGCTAACTATAGTGGTGTTAGTAGTAGTAGCTTCACGGATTGTGTTCTAATATCTAAGCCTGTGAGCTACACATTGTGGATGTCTTACAAGATGTCATTTAATAACTGACAAATTGAATTTCTCAGAAGTTCAGGAGTAAATCAAAATTCTTCTTCAAATTAATAAGATATGCTTCCTATATGCAATGCATGCTTTTACATTTTCTAGGCTAAATGGTTTAATATATAACAGGAAGATGGAAATAAAATCTAAACAAATAGAATTCTATTTTTGTTTTACTTGGTTCATAGATTTCTTCTGCTTTTCCAACTGTTTCATAAATATATTTTTCCTGACTGGCAAATCACTCAAAACATCTATTTCACCAAAGCATGTTTCAACCTAACTATAAGACAGCATTCGTCATAAAGATGTGGAGTTTTGGCTGGATAGTTAACCTAGATGGACAGACAGCACACTCCATGAAAGTGAAGACCAGAAAGATATCCATCAGGATTTCTTGGGGCTTCATTCAGTACCCACCTCCTACATCACAATAAATTATAGCTACCTCTGAATGGGCAGTCAGTATACTTAGTATTTTCTCTGGCAGATCAGAGAGTTCTAGATAAACTACAGACAATATTTAACCATCCTTTCAGAGGAAAAAAGAATATTCAGGTCTGTTCTGGCTGCACCTAAATACACTGGATGTAGGGTCGTAGAGAGTTAATAAAAAATTGTGAATAGGGAATAATTAAATAATTAAGGAAACTAGACTGAAAAAAAGGGCAGGAATAGGAACGTAACTACATAAAAATAACTGTCCCTTTGGGCCAGACCTATAATAGGTGGACATTGGCATAAATCCACAGGAGTTTATATCTAATCTCTAGAAGCTCTTAACTTCATCACTCAGTGGCAATGCAGTTAGCACATTTAAAAGGAAATAAATTTGGGAAGTGTATTTTATGGGAAAACTCATCAATTCCAGAGTTTGAACGGCTTTCACAAAATGCAATCCTGTAGCAGTTACAACACGCCAACCCTTCAGACTGTGGAAGAGCCACACCCTGCAGCCGTGCCAAAGACAAGCACACACCTTCATGTTGCTTCTTGTAGAAGAAGCTAATTGCAAAGCACCCGGCAATCCTCACTGTGATGTATTCATTAACCTGAAAGGGCAAAAAAAGATTTACTAACGCCAACAAGTTTTCATATTTATGTTTGGATGGAAGAAGCAGACTGAAGTCTCAAAGGGGGATCCAAGACAGTTGATCATAGGTGAGGAAATTATCAATTACTCAAGGATTAAGTCTACAAACAAGTTTTAGTGCTGTCATTCTCATTTAAATCCTGCAAAGTTAGCTTGTAGCTTAAGAACTGTGGTCAGAGACAGCTCCCAGACCTCTGTCTGATGACTTCTGCCTAAAGTAAATGGTAAATGTACTGAGACAGTGCATGTTTTGGAAGGTGGTGCTGTATAGCAGGAAGACCTGACCTCTCCTACCTCTCAAGCCAGGTATACTTCTGAGGCAGAGGCTGTGGAGACAGACAAGGAAAGACTTGGGAAGCTCTAGTCCTTGCTTTCCCTTTAACTACAGTGGGCAGGATTTGGACAATGTTTAGACCCCAATAAAGAAGTAACATTTTAGTGCATACAAAGTTCTTTCTTAAAATTGTGGTCACTAAAGCCTTTGGCATTGTCTGTGCACATGGACCATGAAGAATGCCCTGGTGATACCAAGCAGGGGTCTTGGAACTGTTGTTATTTAATCCAAAAGTCAGGTTGCACCAGCCTTTTCCAGCCTCTGGCACTCCTACCCATTCAAATATTATGTTCAAAAACTAACAGCTTTACTAGACTCACTAACATTTTCATAAGGCTTCTGAAAACATCAAATTAATTTGATATATTTGTTATATTCTATGATCCGTAACATTCTGTAATCTGTATTTGATAACACAAACTCTTTCAATAATTATGCCTTCAATTTTGCAGACTTAATAAAAACCAAAACTGTAGATGCAGCATGATATTTTCGAATACCATGAAGATTTGAATATGCCTGCAGATGATTTTACAGAATAAACAAAAGTCAGTTTACAGAAAAAAAACCCAAGTCCAAGTAAGAATATTTGCCTATATGAAACAGTCATGGCAGCTGTTCAGAATTTTATTGCCATTTGTTTGAAGTTATTCCTTTATATCAGCTGCCAGCCTGGTAGTATGAGCCAAGTAAAGAACTGGGCATGGGTTTGGATACCTGTCATTCTGTCAGGGCCTTATGTAGGCCTGGTATAAAATACTAGGCACGAGGCCAGTAGCTCTACAGTAGGTAGCAGGAATTTTAAAAATCACTGATCCAACCTCTGTAAATAATGCGTTTGTTTACAAACTCCATGCCTGAAGGCATGCTTACTGACCAGGGTCACAAATATTCTACCTTTGTTTCTGGAATTTTTGCAGTGTGTTAGGACTAGCTCTGGTAACTAAAAAGCAGTGAAAGCCTTTTCATGGACTTCAGTGGAAAATGGATGAGGCCTGAAGTAAGGCAAACAACTACCTGCTACTGAATATGCCCAAAAGCAAAATGAGGAATGGCTTGTTCATATTCCCAAGCTCAGAAAAGACACTTACAAGACTCTTTCAGCTGGAAGGATGGACCTCTGTTGAAATCCTGAATTAAAACAGTTCCTTAAAACAATTTGCTTTTCCTTCTTCTTCCCAAGATGCTACTTGAGTAAAACAGAGGTAAAGATACCCGTCATGTAGGTGCTGTTGGGAGAGATGTTCTTTGTAAAGAACACGTTGACAAGTAGTGGATGTCCTATTCCTGGGTCTTGACCGGGCTGGATGGGGCCCTGAGCAACCTGGTCTAGTGCAAGGTGTTGCTGCCCATGGCAGGGGAATTGGAACTCAATGATTTTTAAGGTCCCTTCTGACCCAAACAATTCTCTGATTCTGATATGCTAAAGAAATACAAGCATCATATTCCTTGCAATTAAGACACCTCAGAGAGAGCAGAACATGTGAAATTAAAAAAAAAAAAAAGAAAAAATGTTAAGAACAACAGCAAGAAAAGTAAAGCAATAAATATTACCTGTGCTATACCTGGCTGGGCATGCCTGCCATCCCAAGGCCATTTCCATTCTCTGACCACTCATTTTTATTAGTCACCAGACCTCCTTCCTGATTAAACATCACTGTTACACTGTTGCTGTAAACAAGCAGAAATACAAAACCTGTTTTTCCTGGTGTATCTCAGTAAGCCTAAGCAATCCAAGAAGCTCTCTTTGATCTATGAGTCCTTAATTAAAGAGCCACTTTGCATATCTGCTCCTTCATCTGACTTTTCTCATGGTACAAGCCTGTGAGGCAGGTATAAATTTTTATCCCTATGATACAGACTAGAGTTGGGTTAAATTCTTGGTTTACTAATTTGAATTAAAGAGGAACTGGTGTCAAATGGTGTGATATTAATGCCATTTCCAACTACTAGTACATTCCTAGCAGTTCTAAAACACTTAAAAATCTATTGTAAAATTTAAAGGAAGAAAAAATAAGGTCAAATAGCATGTAGATGTCATACATGTCTGAGCCCTCAGTTGGCAGTTTCGGGAACATTCTTATGTCTCTATATTCAATATTCATTAAGAATAACATGGATGCTGATAACATTATCCAGAAGAAAAATGCTGATGTTCAATTTACAAGGTCTAGTGGGCCTGAGTCTTCAGAGGAAATCACCTGTGTGCTTGCTTTCCTACAAGAAGGGATCTGTTTTTACAGCTGCATTTGAAATTGACACAGAGGCTATGGAAAATACCAGCGTTCATCCTGCATTTTAACAACAGGCCCCTTTAGACAGGAGACCCACCATCAAAATGAAGAAAGCTGTATCGAAAGATATGCATTCAAACAAATCTTTGCAATTGTTTTAATAAGATGGCGTAACACAAACCTGGGAGAATGAATAAAACCCATGAAAGAAACAAAACTAAGATGAAAATGTAAAACCATAAGCAACACTTTTTAAATTACTTTTCTTAAAACAGACATCTACTAAGATCTCAAAAAGACAATTACAGTCTTAATTTCTATCCTTATTAAAAACAGACTGTAGAAAAAGGAGCTGGAAGAGACTTACAGAAGACAGATGCATTTAATTAGAGGAGCCAAACAACTGCAAGTATTTGGTGGTGTTCAGCCACAAATATCTCAGTTCCTTATTGTATGTAAACTGTTCTGGGTTAGGTCAATAGCCCCACTTTCTCCATAAAGTTATGCCAATTACTTTTAACATGAAAAATTATAATTATGATTGAACAATACATAGAACAAAATAGCATTTTATCTATATGATGCATTGTGCCTCACTGCACTGTGAGGCACTAAGAGGTGGTGAAGGAGACAAGAGCGTGCCTGCAATTTTCCTCTGTGAAATATCCATCTGCAGCTCATGTCATGTATTCCAGGCATCCAGAAGGCTGGCTCTCAATTGCCTTTGTATGTTTAAATTTTCTAGTCAGCCAAAGTGCATCCTGTCCTCACAACAAATGGGAAGTTCAATTTTCAAAGCAATTTCCACCTAGCTTAGCAACTTAGATAACATAGTGCTTTGGGGCTGCTTGCAAAAAATGGTGGCATTTGACTCCTAGAAGGGACTTGTAGAGGGGACAAGGTCCTTCACCTCCATATTTCTCATCTCAAGCTGACTTGCACACAAGACAGAAGTGGTGTTTTTCCTCTTCCCAAGTCAATATCCTCCAATGCCAAACTCTCCATGGACTATTCATCTGTCTGAGCAAAATTCGAGCCATCGAAGACTATGCACAGTTTTATGTTTTTGAGTGAAGAGGGTAGATGAAAAACAATCGACCAAAATAAACCCAGCCCATTGTTGGACACCCAACTAAGATATGACTCCAGGCTGCAGAAAAAAGTTAGGTTGCACAATGTATCACCTCTCTCATGTCCATTATTGTTCACATTGTTCCTGTCCTTGTATAGCTTCATGGTCTCTGCACTAATTTGCAGCATCAAGGAAGTGCTCATAGTGCATCTCCTTGCCTGCTAGGAAGGCAGATGCTGCCATGTCCAAAAGGGATGCAAGTTCCAACTATCGTGTGACCTGGAGAGGGGCTAAATACACTGGTATAGAAACCCCCCACGGGAGTTTGCAGAGCTTTGGCAAAAAGCAAGATGCTCAGAGGACAGCTAAAATGAGAGTCGAGGAGTTACCATTCTCTACTTTTATGGCTTCTGTTACATGCCTCTGCAGAGAACACAGGGACTAACACTCTCTATCAGCTCTGCTTCCTGGGTATCGGGTCCAGGTGCATATGGATAAGTGAAGCCACTAACCCAGTCATGTCCTTCCTTGAACGAGCAGGGTGGGAGGAACGGAAGATGAGCAGAGCTCTCAGTACAAAATCCACCCACTTGATTAAGCACAACCTGCTGATCTCCCAATTCCCTCCTCAAGCAGTATCAGTCTTAAGTGGCAGATTTGTTTTGTTTTATCAATAACCTTTCCTTAAGACTTCTCTACAGGGAATGATATGATTTTGCAATTTTTTAAATTGTGTTTCACATGAGAATCCTGAGAAGCTTTGTAAACATTGACGGTAAATATTATTAAACACATCAGTCTCAGATAGAAAGGGATCTAGTAAGATGTCCAAGATCATGTTAAGTTGCCTGTGGTTAAGCTGGCACCAGAAACGACCACACCAATCTATACATGTACATAGCAGAGTTCCTTTGACTGTGAGAAGCAGTCAACTTTGAAAGTCTGTCTATCTGATTTTTTTACTTCACCATCTTGTATTCCATACACCTATTGTGCTGCTCTTCATTGCTATTGCTTACTTCATCCTTCTGAGAAAGAACAATAATTTAAATATTTTAAAATTTCTTTATCTAACAGCCAAATTTATATCTATTTCAGTACCATGACTGATCATGAGAAGGAAGAAGAGAGAGTTTGAGGCTGGCTAAATTAACTCAAACCTAGGAGGACTGTATTTAGTCCCACTTTGGCTGACATCCTTTTCAATCAGACACTCTATGTGCACTGTTCGACATGTATATATGAGCACATGCCTCCAGCACTTTTATCTGTTAGTCCTGAAGCAGTTATAAAAATGTGCAGGTCATCACAGTGGTATTAGGGAAACAAAACCATTAAAGGAAAAAAATGAGCACACAAGCTGGTCAGTTTTGAGGTAAGCTAATTAGGTAAAACATCAGCTGATAAAAATCAAAGTAATATTATTTCTTCAAGCCAATCTTTCTTGCTGTTCCAATTTTGCCATAAAATATTGCTCAGTATAAACTTTTTGCTGACCAGACTAAGCATAAATATTTAAGAACACTAAGCCAACTCCTGTGGCACTAGCACAGGAATCTGGTGACAGCATCAATGTATAGCAGTATCAGAAGCAGCATTTTACTTCCAACCTGATGAGCCAACAGGGTGTGCAAATCCTTGCAAACATGCTCAGGTCCTGTGAAAGGGAATGCTTTGCTTGTAGGGAGACCTCATGATCTATTTGTGCCATAAAAGTTGTCTTCAACGAGATGATTAAATCAGCTGATTGCAGAACTTTGGGGAACATGGTAATATGGAAGACCCAGAGCAGTAGCATCACAGACAGTCTCAGGTAGGCTCAAGCGTTTGCATGAGCTCTGTGCTGTTCTTAATAATTGCAGGCCGCGATCCAGAATCCATCAGGGTAAACGACTGATACATTTCAGAGAGTTCTCTAAAACAGGTGTTGCTAAGACATGATAAGTCTCATAGGTGGGAAGACAACAGCATTCATTAAAATAATCAGAAAATAAGATGTTTCCTGTGTAAGCCCCAAAAAATAAGCTTTTTTGTTGCTCTTCTTTTTCTTGGCTTTGCAAACACATTACATAGCGATTGGAAGGTGACATACAGAGGCTGACCAAAAAATGCAAACTCCATTTTTTGCTGCAGCAACAATTCTTTTGGACTTTGGGCTACTCAGTCCCCCAAGGAGTCAAGCAGTGATAATAACCCATTCCATGAGGAATAATATGCCAGTGTACTATATTATACAATACATTGTAGCGTATACACTTCACACATGGAAAACTGCTTGATTTTATATAGCTACTTACTACTAAACCTATTATTATGAATGATGATTCTCCACGTAAGATACCACGCTGATTTTATTAAATCTGAATGTGTTTATAATTTTGCCAGTGTACAGGAACTGTCAGTTAAATAGCAAGATATAACAGTAGAAATTCAGGAACTGTGCTGCAGATACAAAATTATACAAGTTAACTTTAATAACTTGTAAGTAATTAATACTTAAAATTACTTATCAGCAAAGATTTTTTTCATTTAAACCTAGCCTGCTTTATAAATTTCAATGTTTCTTCCTTGGAGAATTGATCAGGCAGTGTAAATCTTAACTATCCTGATATCTCCTCCATTCCTTGATACTATTTAAGCACTATAGCTGGTAATCAGAGAATGGCTGATGTATTTGGAAGCTACCATACATTTTAAACGCTTGGCCAGTTCTGTATGGGGATCCTCCAGGGTGTTAAGGCGATCTTGTACTATGATAGAAGGCTTAAATATAAGCAGCATGAAGAAGTCTAGAGCCTGTCCTGTAAGACAACTGTGGTTGCAGCTGCACTATGGCAGGTACATTTTACTTAGTAAATTATTCAGAAACAAGAACTTAGTGAGTTAGAGTTGTAGACACAGAAATCCGTGACCTGCTGCGGGGCACTCCCTTTACCAGATTAAGAAAATAAACCTGTGATGACAGACCAAGCAAATGGGAATTCCCAAGAGACAGGAAAGGGTATGGACAGGTTAGTGGAAGCTGGTTGTCTCGACCCTATAGGTGTTCATCTGTGATTAAGAAAATTCCATCAGCTGCCAGACTGTACAGTGCACTGGCAGATGCACTGGCAGAGCTCTGAAAGGAAGTGTGCACAGTCATGAGATTGCTGACACAGAGGAGTAAGAGGCTGCCTGTGAGCACAAGAGCTAAAGGTGGAATCAATACTCTTGCAAACTTAATAGCTCAGAGACACCAAGAGCACGCAACTCTACAGCAAAGCATTTCAGAAATTATTTGTTACAGCCAGAAGGAAGTGGATGCCACATTTTCAGAAAACAACAGAAGAGATGGTATCATTTTGTTCAGTGCCCACTTATTTGGTTATGGAGCTGATCCTCCATGCTAGGATGCTGGATGTCTCTGCAGCACTTTTAACCTTCACCAGCCAAGGAATTTCAGTTCTGCAGCCACAGTGGCACCTGACCAACTTCATGGCCAGCATTAGGAAGAAAATGAACAAATGCTTTTTTTTTTTACATGGCAATGTCCTTAAAGAAATCGAAAGATCAGTGCAGAGTAAGCAGTTCTTCCCTTCAGATCATCAAATCTGTCCATATTTTAGGCAGAACTGATATAATGCCTTGTGAAGAACTTTTCAGTTAGTGCATTAGTTCTCCCATTCAGAGCAAAAGCGGAATTATGTCAAATACATGTGATCAGATGGTTTCCAGTAAGAAAAGGCTTAATATAATATCTGAAAGCAGTTAGTCACCCTGTATTCTACTAGCAAAGAGTAGTGGATCTGCAGTGGCTCTGTAGAAAACCTTGTTGGCAGATGATCAGAGATAATTAGAGAAAGATTGGATATTTAAAACAAGATTATATCCACAAATCAAAGAGAGTTACTGTTTGACAACTTCTCCCTTATACTAATCCATACTTCAGTTAAATCAGACATTCAGAATAGCTGTTCAGGTACTGCATAACTACCTCTGCTAAGAGCCAAATAACTCTTACCTCTTTCTTCACAGATGCTGGATGAGAGTGAGAAGCTGATTGTGATGGGTACCTGACCGGCATCAATTTGCACAGCATGAACTAGATGGGAAGAAAACAGATTGCAGTCCTTAGGATCATACATTGAAGGGTGAGTCTGCTTTCAAAAACATAAACTCAAAGTTTTTTTAGGTTTTTGGGGTTTTTATTGTTCTGTTTTTTTTTAGAGGACGACTGCAGTAGCACCTAGACAGCTAGAACAGGCTTGACCCCAACCTGTGGTTCTGCACTGATGATTACTTACACTTGCTGAACGAAATGCTCTGGATGCAAATATTTTTGCTGGCGCAATATGTTATGACTCTATCACTCACCTTGAAAGAGGAGACTAAAAATGCCTTGATAAATGGTTTGAAACATTGCCCAGTTTCACTGGCTTTGTTCTTCTAAGTGTTTGTACCTCTTGCTTCAGCTGCAAAGTTGTTTCATCATGTCCTAAAACACTGCTATGCAGAGAACTGCAGTATAACAAGCTATAAAGTGGAGCATGTTGGCCTAATCAGCCAGCTGAGAGTGTAGACTTAACAGAAAGTGTTTTTTACCCTTTTGAGGCCAAACATTACAACACAGCACATTTACACAGCATGACCTTACCTTTACTTCCGAGAGACACATTTGGTGCTGTCTCAGGTTTTCTTTTTTCCTTTGTAGTGCAGGCTGGTAAAGCAAAGCTTTTATTGCATTGTTGTCTTCTGATGGCAGTGATTTCACACTCTGTACATTTGGATTCAAGAGCAGCACTTTCAACCTCCTCTGAGACTTGGCTTCACTGGTTCCCACACTTTTGTACACTAGTGACTTCTGGGGCCAATTATGGTAATCAATCCCCTCACTGAGTTCTCTCCAGCTACAGGTTAGCACATTCACAAGTCCTTGAGGGAAACCAGTCTCATACCTAGCAAGGAACAGCAACTTCTCTCCAAGTTCCTGCAACATGTTGGCAGCCACGGACTTACTCACCATGTTCAGTGGTGAGTTCTCATCTGCCTGTGGGATAAAAGATGCTGGGCAGATCCTTGGGTTTGAGTCCTCCACAGGGGTTTTACACAAGGACACATCATAAAACTGGATATTTTTCTTTTCTTGTTGTATCACTCTTTACGAAACCACCTTCATGCCTTTCTGTATGCTCCTCGGTCCGGATGACATTCTTGCCTTCAGTTGGGCTGAGGAGAAAAAAAAGCTGTATTATTAAGTGGGAGCACTGCCAGTTAAAAAGCCCAGAAAACAGATTGGTTATCTTCGCTGCCACAAACATATGTGAACAGGCCGGCAGCAGGCCCTTACACAGCTGAGACTGAGCCACGTCTCCTCCCAAGGAAGACACTCCTGGGTCAAGCTCAGAGACACCTGTGCAGACTCACACGAGGAGATTTAGTGCAGGCAGTGCCAAACCAGGATCCCTGCACTGACAGCATATGCTTTGGACTACGCCTGTTGAAGGGCAATACCATGTAATTGAACATGGTTGTTGATTTCTTCTCTCCTACGTAAATTTATTTTCTCTTGCCTCAGAGAATAAAGTAAATCCAAGACTTTCCATTCTTAGATGTTACACGCAAAGAACTTTTGGATGTAATAAAACTTTGAGCGTCTAAAAAAGTCTTCTCCAGTAGCTACTGATTCTATGTATTGTATTTTGTGTTGGGCCTTTTTTTTTTCCCAGTTTGGAAGCTGTGATCTTCCACTGTCTTGAGAGGGCCATATTTACTATAATTAGAGGCCTGCCAATGTGGAAAATTTCTCAACAATTTTCTTGAGTTTTAAAATCTAAAATACAAAGAAAGTTTACAACGAAAAGTCTTAATCTTCAAGCCTCTAAACACAAACAAGCTTACCTGTAACCATTTGGTTACCCTTTCCAGTTTCAATGGTAGCTTCTTTTACTCTCTGAATGCACACAAATAAGTTCATAAACTGAAACAATCTGGAGTAAATTTCTGAAATTCCAAAGCAAGTTAGGCAAAACAACGTTTGTCCTTGGAAAAAAAATATCAGTTTAAAGCAAATGTGATGAGTTATCCTGGGGAGTCACACCCCAGAGGAATGCCGTGAACATTGGCTCCCAGTCAATTAGTCAGCAGACATGAATTTCATGAAATCCACAGAGCTCTGCATGCAGCAATGTGCTGTTGTTCAGTCCAAGCCAAAACAGTAGAACAAAGCTATTATGTGGCATTATATAACTAACTGTTCAAGGTTTTTAAGTTAAAGATATTAAACTCATTAAATGCTGACAGCAGAAATGAACTTTAGGTATTCCAGCTCAAGGAGGTAGGTTAGATACAGGACACTGTCACCTTTCCACTTTTCTCTCTTTGCTCACACCACATGGCAGAGTGCCAGTTCTGGTCCTGTGCTTCCCCCATCTCTCCTGCTCTGTCCTGGCCACATTTACCTTCGGGGTAATTTTTGTGCCTTCCTTGAAAAGGAAGTTGACAGAACTTCCTTGCTCCCACCACTAATGGTGTCACACCATTACCTGGCAGTAAAGCCAGGGGGAAGATCCATAGGGAAATACAAGAACAGTTCTTCTGGTATCTTCTTGCCTTTCTCTTTCATTCTAGTTTTCATCTACAGCAAAATGAATTACTGTTTCCAATTTAAGACTGGAGGAGGTGTGAAGGTGAAATAGAAGACTATCGTGGATATACAAGAAAATACCTGGTGAAAGAAATATACAGGTACTGCCTCCAGTACTGCAGCTGTAAACATTACTTCCATTACTCCCCAGAATGAAGAAGGGGTGGAGCAACCCAGAGGAAAGTTGCTACGTCAGCAGGCTGTAAAAACGAAACTGTTAATGTTTTTTACAGTAACAGTGAAGCTGAGAAATTACTTTCTGTGTGAGGTTTTGAAAATTTTCTTCAGATAAGAACCTGTACTGTGTGAATGGGAATACATTAATACATCAGTGTATTAAATTATATAAAATTGATTACAAATCTCAAGTTCAAAATATCACTTTTTGATAACTTAGGTTCATACCACTCTAAACTAGGGTTTTCAGAAGATATGACCTACAATTATTTCTGAGGATATACAATGTCTCAGTTTGTTATCTGAAAGAGAAGACTACTTCTATCTGCAGTTATGGCTCAGTGATTACATCAAGAGAGATGCTTTTATTTAAAAAAACAAAAAAAAAGCCCAAAAAACCCCAACAACTCTATCATAAATACAAAAGAAAAATGATTTAAAAACAGCAATCTAGGGACCCTTGGCTCTCTGTAGCCTTTCATCCCTCACCAAGACTAGGAGGCACAGGCACAGAGATGTGCTGTCAGGGAGACGCTCACTGCAGCATGTCCTAATGTATGTTTCTGCACACCTGCCTAATGGAATAGCTCCTTGTCACAGAAATATAAGGAGTCTTCCTGAGGCACTGACTTGTTTTGTTCATGTGAATCTTGTAGCTTAAGAGCAATTTTAAAAGTAAGCTCTAAAGAAGGCCATAAGCTGGCTTACTTTTCTATTTCACAGCATGCATCTATTGACGCAAACTGAGAAGCACTTGCTTTGTCCGGTCTGAGTACACACACAGCAGTCTGTGCTTCTCACGGTGACTTTCACTACTCAGAGAGATGAAATTTGCTTCTTTTCAGAAGCACCCATACATCCCTTGAAACCTGTCCTCCGAGGGACACAGATGTTGGGACACCAGCTGAGGCAAGGCAGGATGTTTGGATTACGGCTGACAGGCTGTAATTTAACTGGTGTTTGGCAAAAAGAAAAAAAAAAGCAATCACTAAGAAATGTGGAAATAAGGCCAGAGTGAACAGAGTTAAATGTGAATTTTTTGTCTGGTTTTGCCACTTTGCCACTTGCTACTTCATCTAGGTTATACAAAAATTTTAGAGATGGCTGAGGAAGTACAAGAGTCCTTTGTCCTCAGCAATGGGTGACAGGGAATACCTTTCCTTCTAGAGTCCATAAGACATATTTGCTCTTATGCAGGAAACATTTTCCTTGTCTACTTTCAGCATTTAGGCCTAATATTAAACCTCTAGTCATAAAAATTTTCCCATTGACTTCAGTGAATTTTTAGAGCTCAGTAAGGACTACGAGTTTTGGCCCTATGCTAGGAAAAAGAGTATTAAAGTGTCATAAACACATAAATAATGGCATCAGTCCCAGAAATACAAACAGAAACAAATATAACATCCCGCTGTTCAACTCCTCTGGGGGCTGATATAGGCCACTCACTCCCTAGTTGTCCTTGCTCACCCTCCTTCCAGGATTAAACCACAGCTGTCAGAGACAGCTCCCCCATTCCACTCCATGCCATTTCTTGACACTTACACACGATTTGAAAAGAAAACGTGAAAGAAAACATAACATACCCTAAAAAAAGTCTTTTTCTGAAGATCATAACTTGTTTTGCTCAGAAAATAGTGCAATAGGAGGAGTCTCCTCAGAAGAAAAATAAGAGGAGGTGACTCTCACTGTTGTCTTTCAGAAAAGTGTTTCAAATCCTGCTGAATGTTTTGGACTGCATTCAGCCCTTCCCTTAATTCCCCAGCCACTGCCTGCCTTTGTCCAGGAGGTTGGTAAAGAAAAACGAAGAGTGAGAAAATAAAAACCTCCAGCTATATACCTCCAGCTAAATTTTGGGATGACAGGTCTCTCCTGGCCTATGGCCTGGCCAATACTTTCACCTTATCATGCTGTCTAGTACAGCATGCAATTGGGAAAAACAGCATCCATTAATAAAAGTGTATTAAACGCTAGGAACAGCTGACTGGCAATAATAGAAGGACAAAAACTCTGAGCTGGTAAGGGCATTCTACAAGATGTGTCTCACTCTCTGATCCATGAGCCTGGATCCTCTTAAAAGCAGCCAGATGGGGACCGTGAAACCAGTTGTTGGCCTGTTCATGTTAATGGTTGCTTTGTCAATGCAGCCAGGCCAGCTTCTTACTCCCACTTTGCAATTGTTTTATAGAGCATTCCTATTTTTGCACATTGGTTATCATGCCATTCCCCTCTTAGTTATCCATATTCTCTTATATATGGTGCTAATTCTGGGCCTGGAAGTAGCGTAACGCGGAAAATGCTTAACTTTGCTTTGTCCAATGTGCTCTCTTCCCTGCGAGCCTGATGAACACAGACTGGGTCCAAAAACACCACCTCAAACTGCAGAGACACTCTGTTAACCCTGCTTCTTCTAGCTCACTCACAGTTTGCTTTCACTCTGCTGGGTGTCTTTATATTCTATGCTAAGCGTGACACCACTCGACAATTTATTTTCAGCCTACTTTTCTAAAGAAAGGAGGTTTATGCAAAGGTTTGTTTTCAGACAAAATTGGTGGAATAACACACCCAAACATAATGACACTTCGACACACTTTCTAAAAATCATCAGCTGAGTAGACAATAGCAGCTCAAAGAAGTGTCCCAACCTAAACAGAGACAGGCCAAACTGCTGAATGATATGGCACAAGCCATCCTTCCCTCTCTGTTGGGGTATCACAGTGACTACGAATGGTGCCAGAGCCATTCTCGGGAGGAAAGAAACAGTGGTCTGAGAAAACTGCCTTTGTTAGTGTCTTGGGGTGATCACAGAAACATTTATTCTGCTTGTGATTTTCTTCCCTCTGATGCACTTCCAGATCTCATGTTTGCAGTTTCTGCATGAGATGTATTCTTTCTTTATCTGTCTCTGGCCCATACCTCTCCTTCTGTCTTCTCTGGGCTTCTGTAGACTTTATGGACTCCTTTATCTGTCATTTCACTTCTAGAGCCAACAAAATCCATGGTCTGGCAACCTGTCTGTTTTGGCACATACCAGATTGAACGGAACAGGAGCACAAGCACCCTTTTTCAAGCTGTCAAAGGCCCTAGAGGGGTTGGAGCGAGAGGTAAGAACAGTCTGATGTATGAGAGACTAATGGATTAAAATAAACCACAAAATCACTGCTGTCAGATGTCTTGGGACCATTACGGTGCCCAACTACAATAAACGTACAACAGGAAGATGTAACGTGACTCGAAATGGAGAATTCAGGGAATTTGACCATTGATGCTCCCCCTTTCTCCTGCCACCAGCCACAAAAAAACCCCAAACCAACCCTGTAGATTCTTCTTCTACCTAATTAGAAAACTAGAATAGAAAGCAATAAATCCAGAGTGTTCTAGGCAGTGTTAGTGCACATGCTTTTGTGTCATCCCTTCTCAGCGTGATAAAGAGCTATTCCACCACAGCTCTCTTCACCAGCGGCACACAACATCAATTCTGACTGGAGTGGGAGCAATAGAACAGCAGGAAAATGGCAGCAAGAGTTAAATGGCACGCCTGCTGTATCGTGCAAGGTTTATCCTGCCTCAGCCATAGTAATAGGGTCCTCCTGGAGGTGGTCCAGTTGGATTGACAGTAGCATATAATAACTTGATTTAAAGGGTGAACAAGTGGTAAGACAGCAGTTCCTAACCTGTGAGACATGTCTCACTGCAGAGAACATGCTTTGAGCCCGGGGGAATCAGCTTCCCTGCACATATCCCAGGCCCATGGAAACCTCAACTGGATGTTTCTATGTTTAAGCACTCCTAAAAGCGAAAGCAGTGAATATGCTGCTGGGATGCCTGCCTGGAGAAGGCTGGACTTTGTTTGATCAGTACCAGAGCATTAGCTTAGTCTACTTGAGTTCTGTTCTTGCTGGGAATTGTATCAAGCCAGGAGTGAGGAGATGCCCACCAGTGTGATGATGCCAGGGAAGGGGTAGATGGAACCAGAGGGCCTCAGTGGGGCCAAGGGGGGCAGAATTTGTACCTCAGTGAGGAACAAGGCATTACCAGTTTTCCCATGCAAAGACCTGCCTGCAGAAGCATTTTAAAACATAGCTATGCAACACAAGGCCCATTTTTAACCTTTATATGTTATAAAAAATAACAGCACAACATTATACTGTAAGTGCATGCCCAAGTATACCAAGGAGGAAAAGTATTTTTCAGCCAGCATGGTTACACTAGTAGAAAACCTGTGAAAAGTATAAACTCAGTAAATTAATTTTAAGGAGTGGGCTGATTTAATAATCCATTAGTGGATACCCGTAATATTGGCAATTTGCCTTGGTTTTCTACATAGTAGTAGAAATGGGACAAGGCAGTGTCCTCTATCACGTATTAGAATCCTCCCTTTTTTGCTCTATGTCACTTGGAACAAGTGATTTTTTTCCCCTTGCATAATTTTCTTTCTGTACATGATTTATCTCTCATGTAAGTCACATTTCTTCAGAGCCCTCAAATGGTAAAACCCTAACAATCTTACGTGCTGTAAAACATTCCATAGCAGCTGCTCGTACTGAGAGAAAGCGCTGTTTTGGTAAGATTTCCTTTCTCCACTCGTTATCGGGTCGCACAGCCCGCAGCTGCAGCAGCCCCGGCAGCGGCCCCG